>JAOVVA010000035.1:4725873-4750813 GCA_028565275.1 Leiocassis micropogon
AAAATGACCAATTAACAGCACCTCAGATTAGAGGCGTTATGAAGTCTTTACAGAGCAGAAGTAGCAGACACATCTCAATATCAACTGTTCAAAGGAGATTAATGCATTTTTTGGACACCTTCAGTATTCCTTTACAATGTAGAAAGAAATAAAAATCAGGAACCTTCTAAAACTTTTGAACGGTAGTGTATATATATATATATATATATATATATATATATATATACACACAGTTTATGTATATAAGCCGAGTTTAAACATTTTAATTAACTTAATTAACAAAGCTTTAATTAGTTTGAATCCTTGTTGGTGCAACCAACAGCATTACATTCTGTACTGTATATGAGTGAGTCTAGCTAACACTTGGGCTACCCGTTAGCTCCATGTAGCGGACACACAATTTATTACCTCCCTGATCTGGTTTATGGAGTGAGTCAATGATGCAAGAGCACAAGCGTTACGGGGCCATGATGTTCTCTGTTTTGATTAACCTTTGCAACAGCGCTTGGCTTACAGTCATGGGCTGCACTAGACTGCTCTTTCCTGCTACTGACAATATAAAAGACACCGGACTGGACCTGTGACAGATGTGACTAGTGGTAGCCACAGCCGACCATCCAATCCACACAGAACTTTAGCACAGGTTTTACGCCAAATATCCTTCCTGAAGCAACCCTTCCATTACATCCAGTGGCTGGGGTTTAGGCACTGGGTGGGAATCGAACCCAAGCCTTCCACATGGCAGGCGAGAAAGCTACTGTACTACTGTGCCACCAAAGCCCTTGGTAGCACAGAACACAAAATGAATGTGGATGCGTTGCGTTGTATTACTTTCCCTAGGAGCTGATGGCTAAAAACCTGATTTGAATACCAAAATGTGAATTATCATATCCTCTTCATTCACATCATATGATAGGATTTGAGAGGTTTGAGGATTCCTGGGCCCCTATAGGCTATCACTTACAGATTTATTTAGTCAGAAGGTGTGTGTGTGTGTGTAGAGAAGGAGAATTTACATCCTTGCTTCCCCTCCTCCATCCTGCACATGGTACTGAATGCTTTCACCTCCATCCATTATTCATCATAATTTCTCTTCTTTCAGTTACTCCCTATATATATATATATATATATATATATAGAGAGAGAGAGAGAGAGAGAGTAAATTTAATGGTTTTTATATATAACCCATTTAAACTCCCTTCCCCCAGAAGGAGCACCACGGCAGGCTGATCTGATAGTAATGCCCCGCGGCAAGTGTCTTGTCTGCCTCGACATTTTTAATTTAAAGAGAAAATGGACACGCTCTCTGGCAGGGGATAGAAACAATGTGTTCCTCAGAGTATACATATTTTTTGCCTCTCAGTGGAAAGCCATGCTGAGCTTAATAGCAGAATCTGACAGGCTCCCAGTCTCCCCCGCTCTCCCTCGCCTCTTCGCCGCAGACAAAGAGTCATCCCAGAACAAATCGGCCATCTTCACCGAGAAAACAGTGACAGCGAACCAAAGGAAGCCTGTTAAACCAAACTAGTCATATGGGTGTGTGTGTGCGATTTATTTCACTATGAAATTCAGTTTATCTGGGCTGCTTAGTGGAATCCTTGGAAATTCCTATACAGCATGGACTCCAAAACAGACCTGGATTGTAACCATATACTGTATACATGGTATTTTATGGTGACGCAAAATGAGGCTCTTTTTTCATATATTGTCCACAGGAGTATTTACACAAAAACGTAGAATTCCTCAAAATTTGCATCCTTGGCGTTCCTGTGCTGGTGTAAAACATTAAAACCTTGTGTGATGGTCAAAACAGCTCTGAGCCCTTAGGGCATGACTTCACAAGACACCAGGACATTAGCAGTAGATTCTTTGAGTGCTGCAAGTTGCAATGTGGAGCTTCTGTGGATCGGACTTGTTTGTCCGGCACATTCCAAGGACGCATGATCGGATTAGGATCTGGGGAATTTGGAGGCCGGAGCAACAACCTTGAACTCTTTGCCTGCTAAGCCCCACACACAGCAAGCTGTAATGCACTGAGTGTTCTGATACCTTTCTATCGTGGCCACTATTATTATGTTGTTGTTTTATTTAGCAGTTTGGCTACATTAGTTTTTTTTTTTTTGTGGGATCAGACCGAATGGGCTGATCTTTGGTCCTGCAGACGTAAATGAACCTTGGGTGCCCATAATCCTGTCATCAGTTTCCGGGTATCTACTTGATGAATAATGTTATTCAGTTCACCTAGCAGTATTGTTGACGTTATGACTTGTATGTAGGATGTTGTCTCTTCACATTCAGTTGACATTTTTTTCAGCTTTCGGCAAGCGCTGACTTGTATACATTTTTGTAGGCGTCATTAACTGCAAACCAGTTATGCCATAAACGCACTTCATAATTTACTGGTCAGAGGCATTAATCAACACACAGAAGCATGAAGAAAATCTATAAATCTGTGGAAGCCTGTTGGTTTCTTGGTTATAAACCTTTACACTGTTTATAACCAAGCAGCCAACACAACATGCAACAGTGTATATATACACACACGGTACGCACCAGGTGTACCACACACCAACCATATCAAATGTGGTAAATACTCCTCAGTGGACAATAATGAGGGTGTGAGGGGGCAGAGACTCTCTCTCTGTCTCTCTCTCGCTCTCTCTCTCTCTCGGCTCTGCAGTCTAGCCCATCAATCCTACTTTGTGTGCTAATGATAGAGCCTTGCATAGCATCCAGCATGCAAGCAATGAGAGGCAGCAGGCATGAAAAGCAGAGAATCTACTGCCAGCAGCTGAAGAAAAGGGAGGGACTGCACTGTGACTGGAATCAGCAATCAGTAACCTGCTGTTATAAACACACATACACACACATGGTACCCATAATACATACGTACACTTTTAAACTCTATGGATAGACTGAATATTTCAGGGTCATTTCTCCTCAATGCTGAGCAGAAAAACAAACATTCCTCAAACCGTTTGTCCGAGGACTAATAAGACAAAAATGAATAATCAGAGTGCTATTAAGAAAGAGTCATACATAAGACTGTACAGAGATTCCAGAGATTTTTTTTATTTAGTGGGTAAAAGTCCAAGGTAAACTTGCCCATTTTCAGGCAGGTGGAAGTACAGATTAATAACAGTAAGGTGGGTGATATGGACCAAAAATTGTATTGTATTTTAGGCTGAATATTGAAACGAGATATACAATACTGTGCAGAAGTCTTCAGTATTAAGTTGTATGTCAAAGCTACATGTGTCGTGTCACCAACACTTTTATTAAAATAGACTGTGATCAAATTAAAATGCAGTCCTGCTTAAAATGCAGAACTGAAAAAATATATTCCAAAAAAACATCCAATATTAAATAAAAACAGGCCTTCCTGAGAATGTTCCTTCAGTTGGTCTAAATAAAAATGACGGATTGTTAACAATAAAAATGTAAACAGAACAAAGGTATTAACAGAATAAAAGTATTAATAGGTCTGTTGCTCTGATGGAAAAGTTTTACTATTATATCTGATTAGCGCTTCGTCTGTCAAAGAGAGAAATGAATACATAGAGTGCGTATTGAATGTGCTTTCATATATGCAGGGCAAACAAGCATGCACACAATCCCACACTTACTCACACACTATGGGCAAACTGGAAATGCCAGTAGCCTAATCTGCATGTCTTTGGACTGTGGAAGAGAACATAAGTATCCAAAGGAAACCCACCAAGCACCAAAGGGGAGAACATGCAAATTCCACACACAATCCTACACGGACCCGAAGGTGGGACTTGATAATACTTGATAAACTGTCCAGCCCTAAGTAGCAACAGACAAAATCTCAGTCCGTCCTGACTGTACTGTATATTAGGGACAGAAATCATCAGGGACCAGCTGATACGATATCACGATAACTAGATGTCAATTTAATATGTATTGCGATTCTCTAAGTACTTCGGTTTTATAAATATCTTAAGTCGATATTATTATTTTTTTTAATTTAGTTACAATTCTAAACGAACTTAGCTAATAATTCTCTGCCTGCCAATTTGTAAATAATTTAGAGCACATAACCTGTATGATTATAAAGGAATGGCAACATTTTACCACCTCAAATGCAAAAAAAAAACCATATATAACAAAAAACTACCACACAAAAGAATCACAACACATCACTGAATTGATTTTGATACGCCAAGATAAAGTGTAAACTGAATTAAGTTGGACTAAATTAAATGCCTCTCACTATCAGAGACAGAACCTAAAATAACAGACAAATTTGTGGAAACGTTATAAAATCGTGCAGATACAGGCCAAGAACTTCACGCCAAGACCTGGTGCAAGGATTTTAGAAGCTGCTGATCAGCCAAGAACAGAAATGAGGGCTGTCATGGCCACGGTCTCACCAAGACTGGGTAGTTTGAGTTTTTTTTAATTTTTTTATAAATTCCCTGCTCAAGTCTTGTATCTGCCTCATTGGCTGATTGGATAATTACATGAGTAAGCAGGAGTCTAGGTGATTATTCTGTAGCTGCTGCTGAGTGACACATTACATACCTGACTCATATCAGGTATCCAAGTCATATCCAGTATCTGATTCACAGAACATCTCAATCACATGATTTATCTGACTTATATCACTTTCCGTATCTGACTCAGGTCTCAATCTTGTTAGAGCTAACTTAAATATTCCATCTGAAACATTCCACCAGCACCTGTAAATACACTGTCCAGTTACAAAAACACTATTTGCACTTAAATTAAGAAATATTAGGAGCCTTTGATGAACAATTATTCCAGTGATTGACATGTTACAACTGACAGCATTTATTTATTAACATTCCTCAAACTACCATCATGGTCATACTGTACGGTGGTTATGAAAATGATTTAAGTGTTTAACTGTGAAGTGATTTGAGAGCAGCTACCCATCCCATTGTTAATAAAACGCGGAAGGAGTGTGGTGAAATATTAACTTTACAGAAGAAATAAGGACGTAAAAAAAAAATAGAAGTCACAGTCAACACTGCAAGTCATCGGGATTTGCTGAAGATGACTTTACGGAGCTGAAGATGACTTTGCTGAGATTTATACAAGATCTTGGTCAAAAATAAATGCAACCTTGGATTGAAATAAATGTTATGATATTGCATAAGGTTGTTGAAACAATGACTTACATTATCAGAAAGAAGCTCGTCTTTCTGGTTTCTGGTCATCACAACTTGTCAAAGTTGCGCAAATCCTTATGGTTGCCCATTTTTTCTGCTTCTTACACATCAAATTCAGGAACTAAATGTTCATTTGCAGCCTAATATACTGTATGCTATCTACTTCCAGTTGCCATTGTAATGAGAAAATTAATGTTATCTGCTTCATCTGTAAATTGTCATATTGATATGGTTAATGTGTGTAGCGTTTAAATGACAATCACATACACCAAAAATATTAACATTACATCCATCATTAGACCAAACTTCTCAATCTGTGTGTGTGTGTGTGTGTGTGTGTGTTTGTGTGAATATTTGTGAACGCTTCACTTGTCCTACAGAGTCTTCATAAGTTAAAAAGACCCTACGGCACAGTATCATATTAAAGCTTTCGTCCGTTTAATATTTGGTTATGACGTGCTAATAATAGTGAAGAGAAATTAAGATGAAGTGTGCAGGGCGTGTATGGATAAGCCAGTACTTCATATGTGTAAAGCCTCATTATTCTGCCTCCTGCTTGTCCTAAGCCAGGGCTTTTTTTCCTGGAGAGTATTCTTTAAGATCTCAGAGACAGAGTTTGATTAGTCTTTGCCCTTAGATGTGCACTTCTCTGACTTCAAGTCAAGTGTTGAATCCTGGCTTTTGGTTTTAAGGCTTATGGTAGGATTTAAACAGTTTTTTTTAAACATCCATATTCATTAATGTGCTTTCTAGTCAATGAAAGTGCACATAAACATGAACAAAAGTACACACACACACACAGTATGCTCACACACAAACCCTTATATGACAAAAGAAGCACTGACGCATACTGGTGGAAAAATCTTAATTTAAATTAAATCATTTATCAAATTGTATTTGACAAAGATCCAATCCAAATAATTAATACATTTAATTTAAAGGACATACCAAGGGCATCATGTCTTCTGTTTTAATTTTGTGTGAGTGTTTATACCTCATCTGAGGAATATGACAGACATCAATGCTGTAACTGTACTTGCAGCAGTTTTTATACAGACAGTAAAGATTTCTCTATGCAGAATAATTAGCATGCACAGATAACACGATAATTACAGAAACGTGCATACATGAAGCTTTCAAATATAATTTCATCATCCGCTTTATTAAGAACGCGGTACACCTGCACATTCATGCAATATTCCAATCAGCCAATCATGTAACAGCAGCACAATGCAGAAAATTAAGATCAAGAGTTTCAGATCATCCTCACAGCAAACATCGGAATGCGGGAGAAATGTGATCTCAGTGATTATGACTGTTGCACAAACATTGGTGGCAGCTTGAGTGTTGCAGATCTCCTGGGATTTTCATGTACAACATGCACGCAAAGGATGTGTGGTAAAATCCTCAGTGTTGATTTAACACTTTCAGAGTTCATATAAATCCAACATATGAACATATGGAAGGGGACGTCTTGAATTTCATAGCTAGTAATAGCTGCTAAACAGCTAAACTGAGGCATCCGGCTCTTTTCCTTCTTCTGGATATCAACAAAGTTACAGCTGACCAAATGCTTGCCATCCTACAGAGCAAAATGCAAGGCATATTTCTGCTAAAATCGCATCCATTGTTTGAAACGAATGAGCGGTCGCACAAACATGATGTGTTGTAACCCAGACATTGGGATCAAAGATATTTCAGGAAACTAATGCATCCACTGTAGAGTCAGCTAAAAGTCTCTTGTAATTATGAATGTCAACAATCATGACATGAGAATCTGATCAGACCAAAAAAATCCAAATTGAGCAATGTCGCTTGTAATGTAAACGTAGCCTATGGCTGGATCAACGTAAGAAGGTTCATTGCTAAACAAGTACATTTCACATCAAGAGATTGTACCTTCTGTACCTTATGATTGGTTACAAGAAATCAGTCTTGTCTATTATCAGTTAGAAACGTAGTGGATGAAAGAGGGTTAAAAAAATAATAATAATAAAACAGGATTAAATTAATTTAGAGGCCACCTTTTTCCAGATTTTTTCCCCCTTTCATGTCACATTAGGGCAGAACGAGTAATTTTGCTTTGTAAATGGAAATAATGAATGTTGAGTGTGAATTAAGAAGAAATGCCTTGATTACATAGACCAAAGAAGTGAGTATATGCATATTGCTTGCATGGCTCCACTTTTTTTTTTCACTCCTCTTACATGCTGTCTCTTGTCCATGATTCATTTTGTAGATTCATACAGTATGTGCTTAGAATGAAACACTGCTATAAAAAGCATGGCCTAATTTGTAAATACACACCTTATCATTTAATCTTAATCCTATTTTGGATCTTGGGACTGATATCGAAATATTGTGGCCCACAGTAATACGGAACAGACTGTAAGCAGTGCTTAGTGTACAAGGGTAAAGCACAAAATGACATTTTAATTTGAGAATAATGACACTGAGTTCACCAAATTCTTCAAATCTGCCCATCAAACGACAAGACTTTAGAGGTCATCACCTCATCACACCCTTTACAACGTGTACACAAGCTCTCTGGACATCTGGGCCGTGTTGTGAATGTGTCTGCTTGGGCTGCCAGATCAGGCAACAGATTCATCTCGATGATGTGCCAAATGTGCCACAGGGCTCTATGGGATACCAAGCAGGGGAGGAAGAGGGAAGCCGACTGAAGCAAGGTCGATGAGATTTGCCAGACCTTGGAATCTCCACAGCTTTCTGACCTTTCTCACTGCGTTCCAATTGGCAATGCATAGCCAAGAACACGCTTCACATCCTGCTACAGATCCTTCTGATTGGCCCTCTTAAATAAACGAGGTCAACTAAAGGATTCTGAAGCACTTCCAAATATAATCTCTCTCACACACACACACACAAAATGTGGGTTATTAGATCCAGTTACCAGTAGGAATGGGAATCACCAGGGACCACCCGATACGATATCACAATACATTGGTGTCGATTTAACTTGTGTTGCGGTTCTGTTAGTATCCCAATTTTTATAAATATCCATATTCAATTTTTTTTTCTTTATAATTAAAATTTTTTTAAAGAACGTAGCGAAAGAATTTGGTCCTTCCACACAGGATGCTGTGCTGCCTCCCAATGTGTGAATAGTTCAGAGCGTACCACCTGTGGGATTATAGACCTCAAATGTATAAATTAAAAATGTTATTTTAAAAAATCTCTTGTTACTAGAGTGGGCAGAAAGAAAAAGTATTTTCATGAATAACTTATGATCCTCATTAAATCGAAACTCTAGTTACTGATACTCGAAGGACAGAAGGGATTGAGAAATAGTGGCACAAGAACCCAATTACATCTCAAAAGTATTCGGTTCTTTTCTGCATCCAAAAGCCACATTAAAATGAACGGACTCGGATTAAAAAGAGCACTTGTAAGAATGCCAGGCCTATTCTGTTCCCATTGCTTGGCTCATTCAACTTTATTAAACCTCATGAGTCTTTCTTTCTACCCTTTATTTATTCATTTTTTTCTATTACGCTTTACTGTAGGCTTCTTGCTCTTAAGTCAGGGACAATGCTCTGATAAAAACCCCTTCACTCAACGTAATGAATAAACATGCACGGACTGTAGTGGTCAACACAAAGGCATAGAGTCTCAAAGGAAGCTTGATAGTATGTAAATTGGTAGAAAAAGAAAAGAAGAGACGTGATGTAGAGCTGAGAAGAAAGAGGTTTAAAGCTAAAGCTGCAGATGATGTCATTTTCATTGTGCGACACTGGTGTGAATATTTCCATCCAAAAGGCCTTATTTATAAAGATGGATTATTTAGAAACTGTTTATTACACAGTGGATTCATGAAAAGGTACTAGCTGGGAAAAACATTCATATTCCTATGCGAGATCTTGACTTTGTGCCCATACAAAGTGACTCACTAATATCTACGAGGACGTTCGACGCAAAACAGAACTTGTGATTGTGCAGATTAACACAACACATTGATGAGAGTAAAAAAAACCTTTAAGTCTTGATATAATCCCCTGTTACACTAATGCATTAGTGTGCATTTTTCCAGCACTTTACTAGGGTCTGGATACAACCAATCATGAAAGTTTTCTCAGTACTCCAGAGCCGTTGTCAGACTACCTGCTTCACGTCTGAAACACTGGCCTCCCAGGAATTCCTTTAATAGCCTTAACATATGTGTTAATGGCTTGGAGCAAGGTCAGGACTGTACATGGGTGGCAATAACTCCCAGCTGAATTCATGTAATGTGCAAATGATTGTATAAATCCCACAGACTGTGTGTGTCTTCCACTAGTTGGTTACAAGTTATCCATGGAATTTCGAGGATGTTAATCTAAGAAAAGTCAATTGCATGACATACTTAAAAGGAATTGCTCACTCACTCACTCATCGTCTATACCGCCTTATTCTGTATTCAGGGTCGCGGGGGGGGCCTGAAGCCTATCCCAGGAGACTTATGTCATGAGGCGGGGTACACCGTGGCATTGTGCCAAACCATCACAGGGCACACACACACTCATTCAAACACTATGGGCAATTTGGGAACGCCAATTAGCTTAATCAGTAGGTCTTTGGACTGTGGGAGGAAACCCACTAAGCACAGGAAGAACATGCAAACTCCATGCACACCGAGAATCAAACCTGGCCGGTAATCGAACCCGGAACCTGAAGGTGCAAGGCGACAGTGCTAACCACTACACTACCATGCCACCCATAAAGGAATCCCTGTATAGCGAAAATAAATAAATAAAAATCACGAGCAAGTCATAAAAAAAACTAATAGAGAAGGGCCTGAGGGTGAATGTGAAAACCAGGTGGGTTATAAACATGTGGTTTATTCATTATGTATTCTTTAGGATAATAGTCTTTAAAAACCATGAAAGTGCGGAGAAAGTGTTTTTAATATAGGAAAAATTATCACCATAACATTTTCGGCCTAGCTTTGCTTCCCATTTCAGTTTACAGAGTGACATCAAAGTAACATGACTGCACACAGCATCAAAGGCGCGTGTCCACACACATATCAACTGTCTCTGATTTTTTATATGTATAATAAGTATAAAAGACTTAACAAAATGGAATATAATATGTACATTTATTTATTGTTCTTCACTTGTATGGTTAATGTTTATTTGATGTTACCACTCAAACAAACCTACCGAACTGTTGGTGAACAGAAAGCACATGTATAAGCAACAGTATAATAAATGAAAACTTTCACACACTCTGGTCCCACAGGGGCATGAGTATAGGAGAGCATGGTAAGAAGACCTGGCGTGTGTGTGTGTGTGTGTGTGCGCGCGCTTTCTGAGCGTCCCCTGAGGAGAACATTGGCTCAGCTCAATATGGGCCACCTGCTCTGGCACTCCAGACAGCAGCCTGAGGGGCAAGTAGACACAGGAGCCACAAGCAAGCCAAGAGGATTCTTACACACTACAACAATCTCTTTACAAACTTCTTAAACACACACACACACACACACACAAATACTACAGCTGAAGGCCTCACTCCCTGTTAAACACTGTGCCAGATGGCTAGGAACAGCCATACAGTATTTTGCAGAAGAGATGCTCTATACTCCTGCTGCTGTTACCTGGAGCTCTGCCTCTCAGACATTCCAACAGTATTGTCTGTATCACTTAAATAGTGTGTGTGCGTGTCAATCCTCTCCTCTTTACCTTGGGCAAGGATGACACCAGGATGAAAGAATATCTCCGATGCTTTAGGGAGCTTCTGAAGCATCAAAATATGGGTCAAATACTGTGTCTGTATTTCAATCTTAATTTAATGCAAGAGGACAGGTCCAGCTGGGACACAAAGAAGCAGCATCACGGTGATGGTTTTGAGCTGGAACATCTCTATGCTACTCAGTACGACGTCTCTCGGCTTCACCTTTTTTAAAACATTATTCATCACGGTGTGTTAATTAAAGCATATGCTTATTCTTAAAAACAGCTTCTGTGCCTATGCTGTAATGCAGTGTGGAATACAGTAGTGTGAAATAAGAGAAGCTGATTACCAAAAATGTGTTTTAGTGTTTGAGCTGTGCCAGGGTTGAAAGAGAGCTTCGGTGCTGAAAGGTAATTAGTCCCACCTGGGGTATGTGGGTGTGAGTGTGTGTGAGTGAAGTACAATTTGTCTCGTTAATCTGCCATGAGGGTAATTAAATGCATGGTAACACCTGGAACCAGAATACGTGCCTCAAATCGCCAGCCCGTTCAGCTTTACGCTTTAAGCACACTCTATTCATAGACACCACAGTTAAAAAAAAAAAAAAAAAAAAAAAGTGTCTGATGGTACTGATTTTTTTGGACTGCGTTTAGCTTTGGTAACAGCGCACGTTTGCTATGCTATTGTTTTGGCAACCATATGCAACGTCAACATTGCATTCATTTTTGAACAAGATCTTGTATTATTGGTGACAGAGTTGAACCACTCCATAAAGTGTTCTCCAGTACATCCTAAAGACTTTCAATGGGGTTAAAGCCAAATAATGTGTGAAAATGATTCCTCGTGCTGGAGGAATACAGGTCTACCATGCTAAGTGCTCCACTGAAATTTTATGTGCTTGATTAAAGGTCCTGGTATAATGTAAGCCAGGCCAAGACCATTTCATTCAGTCAACATTAGCTTTGATTACAACACACAATGTGATGGCCAGTTCATGTATGAAAATGATTCCTCATGCCCCCAGAACCACTATTTCACTCTTTGAGTCATGGAATATGCCAGTGCCGTCAAGGAAGAACAACTGCATAGATAACCTGCTCATTCAGTACATTCAGATAGTCAGAGTCATGCTCTTCCCTTCTAACCCTGACGCACCCATCACTCTGGAACACAGTCAATCTGGACTCATCAGACCGAATGACTTTTATCCGTTACTCTAAAGTTGCAGGTTATGCTCCCTAGCAAGCTGAAGCCTTTTTATCGGATTAGTCTAGATGTTCTGAAATCCAAACAGCTGTTTAGTCCCAATCCTGTTAGGTCTTACTGCATTGTGTGTGTAGAAATGCTATTACTTTCACTATTAATCATAGCACTGATTTATGTCCATTTTTTACTATGCAACTTTACCAAGTGTTTAAGTGATCTCAAGTCATGTAACTATTAAGTTGATAGTTCATCATTATCCTTCCAGGTTTTAACAATGTTTTGGACAATTTAAAACAACATTCAAGTAATTTCACCAAGCTTCTTAGTTGTTTTCTTTGCTTGACATTGGCCAATATGAAATAATTTCTTTAAAATGTTTTTAATTCATATATGTTTGTATTTGAGGTGATAAAAGTTTGCAGCTCCTCTTTAACCCTGTAGGTGATGCACTCTAAACTATTCACACACCGGCAGGCAGCACAGCATCCTGTGTGGTAGGAGCAAATTATTTGACAAGTTTGTTTAGAATTGCAAAAAAAACAAATAAAAAAAAATAATAATATCGAATCAGGTTACTTATAAAATTGTGATACTAACAGAACCATAATACAAACCAAATCAGCACCTACTGTAGATGTCGTGACGATATCGTATCGAGTGGTCCCTGGTGATTCTTACTTGTTACACTCACTGGATTCACAAGCTACCTTATGGTGGTGTAATCTTTGCACTCTTTGTGTATACAGTAGATTTGGTTTAGATTTCAAATATCATACGTGAAAATATGCAATCTTTTTACAAAGAATTCATATTCAGAAAACACATCAATATTACTTATTTTATACAAACCTGACAAAATGTTAAATAAAATAGTTTTTTTTCTTTTCTCCGTACCACTCTGCCATACTTCTGCCGTTTTTCTTCTTGTCTCTTACCTTTCTGCCTCTCCTGATCTTGCCACCCCTCTCTGCTGTTCTGAATCCTCTCAAGAAAACCGCAAACACATTACATGGGCTCTGAGTTTACCCACAGAGAGGACGGTAAGTGTTCATATAGCTAAAGTTATTGGATGTAATCTCATCACCAGTATTGTTACTTATTGCAGTTGCAAAAACAAATCTAAAGTCCAATTATGGCTCTAACTCTCCAAACATGTTGTTATACAGAGGCTCGGAGGCTGATCTTTGTAGCGATTAAAGCGCATGTGAGAGATCATTAATCTTCATTCGGTTTCAAGTCTGCCAAGGCACTTTCAAGACTTTCAAGCTAAATCTCACAGAGGGAGACGGAAGTGTTAAGCACAGAATTCAACCCCGGCGCTTGACTCTCATCTTCAGCCAAAAATTAAAGTAGTTCACAAATCACCCTGAAAAAAAAATTACAAGCAAAAAACACCTCGAAAGCATGTACTGTATCAGTGAACTCAGTGCCGCTATGCAGGACCTGGTTTTCTTGTTAAGACCAAAGTTGTTTAACGTCGCTTGCTTGACTAAAGCTGGCTGCAATCCAGACAACAAGGACACTCAAGCAAAACTAAATTAGGTTAAATGAACAAAGGGAAGAAAGCAGGCAGCGTTATTCTAAAGTGCTTCTCGTTGGAAGCGCATCCCATGGACAAGCAAATGGAAAAACAAACAGTAAGGTAAATTACTAATGGATTGTTCCAGCTTTTTTGCCTTATTAGATTCTTTTTTCTCCCCACGCTCTTTTATGTATGAGGACAAATAAATAAGATAAACATGAACATGACTGAAATATGGGGGGGAACAACTGCCCATTTTATATCAGGTAGGCTTCCATCAACTTAAAGAAGATGAGTAGGAATGACAGTCAGGGCAGAAGAAAGGAGAAAGCTAGAACACACACATTTTGCTTGCTACTGGCTGACCGGGGCTATAGAGAAGAATTGCAAACTATTCAGTTCACTGTCTGCCTGATGTGTCTCTGCTTTAAATTGCATTAACCTCAATGTCACAGCTAGAATCATAGAAGAAGGAAAAAGAAGAAAGAGAAGAAGGAGGTTTTGTTTCATTTATATAGGTAGTTATGTCATAGTATCTGAGATGAGATGATGGAAGAACCAAGTTGCATCTATTTACACACCTTTAACACTAATCTGATTTATTCCGAGACACACGTGTCACTGCCAAATACTGTGTGTTTGAAAATGTGCATAAGTATTGTCTACTCGCAGAAATAGAAGTTACAGCACACATGCAATACATACACTGAAAATACAGATTAACATTGGAAAACAGTTTTTAAAAACTGGAAGAAAGCTAGGTTTCAAAGCATGACTGGAACCAACGTCTCTTAGAGTACAAGTTGGACATGCATCAAGGCTCTCTGTCCTGGCATCTACTGTAGGTGGTGGAATGAGCGGCCCTTGGCTGTCGAACCAAGTCGTTGCTTATCTTCAAATAAGTATCAAAAACCTTCCTAGCTAAGTTTATTAAAAGGGACTTTTACACAAACCTTAAAGTCACTGTAGATTATGCTAAATGCCACAAATGTCTATTATCTTTAATAAAGTTCTATGTCAAAATTTCCAGGTTCTGTATCATCATCTTTTTCTTTTGACTGCTCCTATTAGGGCTCACCACAGGTTTTGTGACAGATGCATTTATCCAGGCTTGAGACCATTCATACGTCTGACACGTAGTCCACCAGGGAACTAGTTGCCAGGTTCCATATTATGCCTGTGTATTGCAGAGATGTACTGCATAACAGAAATGCCCACCACTGTTAACCTTTTCTGAGCCTGAACATTCTTACCAAAGTGCATTTTTGAGATAATGAAACCTGCCAATCCTATGTACAAGCTTCAACAGGTTTTTAAACTTAAAATTAAATGGAGCCGTTTTATATTGTGGGATCAACATCCCTACTGTATGCACAAACCTTGTCTTTTCATTTCTTTCTCCACAGCACAAACCTATTTCAGTAGTTTTTTGTCCTTGGTGTCCAGATAAAATAATATACTTGCAGGTTTGCATGCTCAGTGTAAAATACAGTATATACAGTATATTATCATTTCTGTTAGTAGAACTCTAAATGGTAAATAATAAAGGGCTAATAACAGATAGAGAAGTGGTCTAAGTTAAGTGTTACTGATGTCTACTGTCTTTTCATTGTTTATGAAAATTAATCCAATGTGGAAGTGCCAAAACATGCAGTTAATTGAACAACCATTAGTACTGGTTCTAAAGTTGGACATTTTAACCTTTATTTCTGTTGTAAAGGTTAACATGTCCAACTTTTCAATAGAAATTAAGGTTTGCACCCTGTTATACATACAAAAAGGTTTAGGTTTAGGCTGTTCAGTCAAACACAAAGCAATGTTAGCATCTAAATTAGCATTAGGTACCTTGGCATTTTAGCTAAGCTAAGGGATAGCTAGTATGTGGTGACAGAATTAGGTATGCACATTCCAACCACTATTCTATTGGTTCTACCCATATGCCCGTTTATTGTTTAACCAGGGTTTACGAGGAGTCAGTTCCTGCCAAAATGGCAATGACCAGAGCTCCCACAGTTGGGCTTCAAAATCGCTCATCAGAAAACCTAGGGGTCATTTTATACAGCCTACGATATAAACAGGCACTTTATGGAACACCAAATTGTGTTCTTTAGAACTGGCGGCACGGTTAGCACTGTCGCCTTCTTCCTCCAGGGTCCAGGTTCGATTCCCGCCTGTGTGAATGGAGTTTGCATGTTCTCCCCGTGTTTGGTTTCTTCT
This sequence comes from Leiocassis micropogon, assembly GCA_028565275.1. Taxonomy (NCBI): domain Eukaryota; kingdom Metazoa; phylum Chordata; class Actinopteri; order Siluriformes; family Bagridae; genus Leiocassis; species Leiocassis micropogon. Next base: position 4,741,651 of record JAOVVA010000035.1, read on the forward strand.
GGTTTCCTCCCAAAATCCAAAGACACGCAGATTAGACTAAATTCCCAGATTGTCCATAGTGTGTGAATGGGCATGTGAATGTTGACCGGAGGTCCTACCACGATCGTAAAAATGGAAATAAATACATGGTCACCACTGGCCTTCATGGTCCCTAGTTGTACTATAGAGGTTCCTGGATGGATGATTCTTTAAAAAGTCCCAGGACCTTTAATGGGAGTTTCACTATAGCTGCTGAATAATATGCTACACGATTAAATATATTTCCCATAATACAGTGTGACCTTGGATTGCGAGTAACTTGGCCTGCGAACATTTTGAAAGATGAGCAATTTTTAAAAAAAAATACATTTTAATTTGATAAACGAGCGAGGTCTTGAAATACAAGTAGTACGCATGCATTTAGTCTGCCGAGTGTCACGTGTCCAGAGCTGAGCCAATGGTTCTTCACTCTCCCACATGGGAGTCGTCTTCCACGCTGAGTGCACGTGCGTCACTCGTATAGTCAACATCCATGTGTGCATGTACTGTTTACTATAACATTATGATCACCTGTGTATACCATTTTTAAAATTCTGTGTTCAAGTGCAGTGACTCTTTTTAGTAACTGTACTGCAAAAACACCCCGTGAAGAAAAAGGTTAAAAAGTCTGTAGCAGTACAGGAGAACACAACATCACATTTCCGCAAAATACTCAAAAGGAGGCAAAAGCAAGTGTCATTAGAGAGGTTTCTTGTTAAAGAAGTTTGCAGACAGAGCAGTGATTCCGTTAGTGTGTGTGTGTGCGTGTGTGTGCGCGCAAAATTCGTCCTACATAGAAGCCCCTCCTCCTCCTCTCCTCTCTCGTCTAAATTGTTTTATTTTTACTTCATATTTTGTATTAATTATTTTTTATATATGAATATTTTTGGGTTGTGTAATGAATCATCTGAGTTTCCATTATTTTTTGGGGGAAATTCAAATTTGGGAAATTTGATATACAAGTGCTTTGGATTACAAGCATGCCTCCCTTGGATTACAACAAATTATGCTCGCAATCCAAGGTTTAACTGTACACAAAGGAAAAATAAAAGGTTGAAATGAATGAATTAATGACTAGCAGATAGTTGAGCTACATATTTAAGCTTAGAATTACAGGACTAAATTCAATCTCTACAGAAAACACAGCTAAACCAACTCAAGCGCAATGTATATTTTTAGTTTAAAACAAATAAAAAAAATATTGAATATTAAAAAATTAATTAAATATTGAATTTATACTCAATATGAAAATGGTTGTTATCATAGAATACAGCAGCTAAGCTCAGAGCATTAGAGCTTAACCAATATACATTAAAGTCAGCACTGCACTGGAATAAAGTCGATCTCATCCAGATTGAAGGATAAGCTTACCGTCCTAGCCATCAATTTTCTCAAAAAAAAAGGAGGTCAATGAGGGCGGAGAGTTCAGTGCTTCATTGATGGTGGGCTTAACCAGTAATTCAACTGAATTTAATGTGACCATCGGTGACAATCGGGCCATTTTTCACTTCATTTCTCTCACTCTCTCTTTTCCTCTCTCTCATACACACACAGACTTGCTGTTTTTCCAAATCAGTAATTTGCAGAAAGGTTCATGATGTGTAAAATAGCAGCATTTTATGAGCCTTATCTATGAGGAATTGTAATCGTTAAAACTGAAGTTGACTGTAAAAGCGCTAAGGATGGATTTTAATTTCCATATGAGCTCTAGGACTAAAGTGGAGATCTCAGAATGATGCAATGGCAGACAGAAGGGAACACTTATGAGCTCTGGATGAATTACATACTAATACACACATGAGCATGTGTCCATGTAAAGCTATCTTTCCTTACAGTGGGCCAAGCACTTGCCCAAATCGCTTCCTTCCAACTAGACATGCTTGCCAGGGCAAATTACCCAAACAGTCACACACTGAGAAGAAATAATAACTTTATTTAAGCAAGCACAGATAATCTCACACACACACACACACACACACACACACACATAGTCATAACCACATTAAATATTGGTTATCTTCATGGTCCACCTTACTAACATAATTTTGCCACAGCCCCACCCCTGCTAGATCCCTTCTACTATAATTTTTCACCCACACACACACACAAACCTCTGCAAGCAATCAAATCTTTGCCTTGTGTTAGGGAATTCTCATTATGTATTAGAGTAAAGGAGCATTACTCCACTCCACTTTACACACACACACACACACACACACACACACACACACACACACACAGGGTATATGAGCAGTTTTTTCAGTTTGACCTTGTGGAGACATTTGGTTGATCCCCCACACACAAATCTCACCTTCTATTTACCTTCTATTGGATGTAACCCAATTTTCCAGATATATTTATTTACATTTTTTTCCTTTAATTTAGATTGTCTTTTGGTTTACTAAGGTTAGGTTTTTTTTGTCAATTATGTCAATGGAAAGTCCTCCCAAAAGATAGAAAGACGTGTGCGTGAATGAATATTGTGTAATCTCAATTTTTACTCCGTGCGAGTATCTCATTTAAAGAAAGAGGGTTATTAAGCTCTTCTCTAATAAGAGCCCATCGATATAGAGAGGCTCATCTTACACTGTCTTTATCTTCCACAGGCTAATGCAGATGGAGCTAATTGACGGTTCTTGATCTTAACTTGCTAATACAAAGAGGGAGGTTTTAATCCACAACTACGACTCTGGGAGGTCTTTTTGAAATGGAGAGAACTTAAACTCTGACTCTTTTTTTGGGAATACAAAAAAAAAGGGTATTGGACATGTTTCCATCAGTTGGAGGCATTCTGCTTTTGGAAAAATCCTGGACAGATTCACTGAAGCGTTGCCTTGCACAATGGAGCCAAATGACCTCCAATTCACACAACAAAAATGGGTTAAATGAAGTGTAAACCTCACTTGGTAGAAAATACTTTTTACAATTAATGGTAAAGTCATTTATTCTGCTCAAAGTTTGATGACTTAAATGTTCTGAAAAATGAAATGGAAGGAAATTCAGCACTGCTGCTTAGTCATACCTCCAAAACCATCTGCAACATGATGAATAGACAAATTGAGCCACTTGTTTGTCCTGATAAGTCAGACTGTCATGTTTGCCCTTCATTTCTCACACGAATTTCAGCTTTCGCTTCTGAACATATTCACCATACTGTATATCCAAAAGTGTGTGGACACCTAAACAACACAACCCTATGTTCTTTGTAAAACATTATAAACCAATTCAAAATTTAGTCGTCCTTTGCTGTAATAAAACTGTCCACACTTCTGGCAAAGTTTTGTACTAGATTTGGGAGGATTTATAGTCTTGTGTGCAGTTAGCATTCCAACTCAAAAGGTGTTCAGTGGGGTTGAGATTAGGGCTCTCTGAAGGACACTGGAGTTCCTCACTTCAAACTGGTCAAACCATGTCTTCAAGGAGCTTTGGTTTGTGTCGTGAGGCATTGTTATGCTGGAACAGATTTGGATTGTTTAATTCCAATGAAGGGAAATTGTATAATTATATTCTTGGGTTGTGTAATGAATCATCTGAGTTTCTATTATTTCTTTGGGGAAATTCAAATTTGGGAAATTTGATATACGAGTGCTTTGGATTACAAGCATGCCTCCAGAACAAATTATGCTCGCAGTCCAAGGTTTAACTTTCCTGGACAGGCTCGATTTCCGTCTCTGTGTGCATGTTCTCCCCGTGCTTGGTGGGTTTCCTCCGGGTATTCCGGTTTCCTCCCACAGTCCAAATACATGCAGATTAGGCTAATTGCCCGTAGTGTGTCTGTGTGTGTGTGTGTGTGTGTGTGTGTGTGTGTGCGTGTGCCCTGCGATGGATTGGCACCCTGTTCAGAGTGTACCCTGCCTCATGCCCTAAGTCTCCTGGGATAGGCTCCGGGTCCCCGCGACCTGGAATACAGGATAAAGCTGTATAGAAGATGAGTGAGTGAATCTCCATGGCATTACTATACAATGTGGCAACAGTTAGAGAAAAGCCCACGTACTGTACCAGTGTAATAGTCAGGTATCCACATATAGTGTGTTTAAAACATCTGTCAGAGTTTGCAAAAATGTTTCGGGTTTATAAAGGGCCATTTGTAATTAATTTGCATTTAAGTAGAATGTCTACAGATGTCTGTCTCTATCTGAAGCAGTCCAGCCATCTTCTCACATATCTCTCATGCCTCCTTTTTCTTCATCCCTTCTTCAATCCTGTTGTATATGCAACTACTCCCTCCCCTCTCTGGTCGAGGCAATAAGAGAAAAAAAAAAAAAGATCTGAAGATGGGATTCCCTCAACCACTGTCAGTAAGAGAGAAAGCAGAGGAGAGTGACAGAGAACAAGTGAGAGCAAGTGTGAGTGAAAAAGAAAGTAATTTCCATCCAAACTTGCAGCAGAAGGGAACATAAATGCAATCGTGCGGGAGAGATGGGCTTTCATCCTGATCAAAGCCAGGGAGTCGATTTCCCAGGCAACTATTCAAAAGGCGGTATTAGCAGCGAGTGGTGGTGGGGCAAAGAGCTTAGCCAAGAACGGGGCTGCTGACACGGGTGAGGAATCACACCGCCACAGCTCGGGCAACACAGCTTGGCCTAGATTGGTCCCGAATTCACTAGCAATCAAATCAGCATGGAAAACCCCCTGTTGAGCAACACACACCGACCCCGCTGACAAACCTGATCTCCTCAGCTCAAGCTTGGGTCCACCAGTGCACTGGAGGAAGTACTGCACGCACTAACGCGCACACACAAACGTGAAATGTATGGTTTGCGGAATTATGTATTATCAACTATTCATCTTTAGTTTGATGATTTCAATAAAACAAAATCTAAATGCCAATACTTATCAAAATGGATGAATTTATTTATTCATTTAATAGATTTTTTAAAAATACATTTTATGTATTTAAAAATGCATTTTAAACAAAGTACTCTGAATCAAGTCGAAGTATTACTCTGAATCCAAAAAATATGGGAGTCATAGACTGCTTGTTGAGTTGTTTATTTTTTTTTTGTCATATGTTTGGGAGAAATCATAATGGGTATGAGTTCATATTTAAAAAACACAAATCTCTCAAAAAAAATTGTACGTTAGTACAATTAAGGAAAAAACTCGTTCTTAAAGTCAATCTATTTAATTTAATTACATTTAATCTGATTTGTATAGCACTTTTAACAGTGGACATTGTCACACACCAGCAATACAGAAAAGAAAAACATCTATATATAAAAATTGATATATTTATAGCTTTATTATTTTGTCCCTAATAAGCAAGCTGAGGGTGATGGTGGCAAAAACACCACCATCACGGAACCAGATAACGAACCAGATTCAATAGGGAATCCATTCTCATTTGGGTGATACCACATCGTTAACATCGAGTCCATTTTGTTAAGTTTACCAACTGTTCACTGATAAAGACTTGGGCACAAAATTGTTTGTGGTGGTTTCAATCCTAAAACAATTTACTGGAAGTGATTGCAATCACAAGTCATCACAGAAAAACTGTTTGCATCAATGCAGTCCAAAGCCATCTTCATAAATACTGTATTAAGTGAAACTGTCCTCAGTTATCACATGCATCCTCAAGCAGACCACACAGGAATCTATCTAGCAAGACTAGAATAGGATATTCCTCATGTGCATGACATACAGATTTATAAGAGATATACAACACACTAAGGGTGTTTTCACACTAGGCAGAACTGATTTGTACGATTGCTCCACCTCCCCACTCCCTCGCTGGACAGCATTTAAATTAGTTTTGTGCACTCTGCTACGCGTGCATATTTACACTCTCCAATACAGCAGGTGGCAGTATGCACCTGCTTGGTTTATGAGCTGCAATTAAACATAAGAGAAGAAGGGAATAAGGAGGTTAACCTTCACACTACAGTACGCCTAATACTGATATTTCAGTAAAAAAATGTCAAGAGTAACGCTCTCGCGTGCCTTCCTCCTGCCGCATTTAAACAGTGGTCTACTTGACCACTGCCATGTTCAGGTTCGACCGGCTTCCATATCGGATTCGATCCGTGCCTGTGTATGCTCTACTTTGCCCACCTTTTCAAGCGTACTCGACTGTGTTCTTACAAATTAAAATGAACCCTGATTAGAATAAAACTTTGGGGTCAAGTGGGCTTAAGTTGACACAATCCCAACACGATTCGGTTTTTGGGGCATTGCGATTTTGTATTTGATTAGATTCAATGGCAGTTCTGTTTATTGTTTGATTTGTCTCCTGCTGCTATATTCCTACAGTATATATAGTTTTTAAAATATTAACTACTATATATAACTACTAAAAGTATCGAATACACATTAAAATGTTGTTGTGCTGTTGTGATTGTGTAAATGACATGTCTTGGACAAAGCAATTAATCTTTATTTTTCCTACCTATCTCCTGTTCTGCACTCAAGTAGGTGGCATTGTTTCACCAACTGGCCATAAATTTAAAAAGAAAATGAAGCGATACTCCTGCAAAATGCGAGTATTTGCGGAAAAAGGAACAGTTTCTATTTTCTGCCAAAGTAAATTTTAGACCAAAATAACTTTTTTTTAAGTGTAAAACCTAAGATTAATTATAAACTGATTTTAAAATGGGTTAAAAGAGAGAGAGAGACAGACCGTAACAGCTTATTGCAGCTATAACGGAGGTAAGAACAGGAACTAGCTAGTCCTGCGGTTGTTCCACAACTTTATTTTCTAACCATTAACATGCATGATGTGTCATTTATTAATAAATTGTTGGCAAATTGCTGTGATACAAATGCACCAACACACTCCAGACTGTTCTAAAATGAACGCACCCATAATGCACCCTTTATTCCATACATGTAACAGACGTAAAGATGACTTCGACCCAGGCGGTTCTCGCCAGTTCAGTGACCACTTGCTGGTTTATTTGGAAATAAATCAGATAGCCATTTCATTAGTGTACAGTTAAACTAAATAGTGGGACAAATATCAGAGTGCTAGCATAGCCCCAAAAGGGGAGCATCTGACAGAACACACAGACAGCTGGTCACATATCTGCATCAGAAATCTGCACACAAATGGGAGTGCGAGAGAGAGAGAGAGAGAGAAAGAAACGAATTTCTCTGCCCATGTATTCATGAATCCATTTCTCCGTCTAGTCATTTAAGCATCCATCATTTCTTTTCCCATTAATGTCACCTGACCATGCTGCAGCACAGACATCTACCCACAGAAGCTTGTTTCAGGCTAACCTCGTACTTCTGCGTAAAAGCCATCATGACTGCTGCCTCCCGCCTCCACGCCGCATCCCACTCGCTCGGCTATTGAGAAATGCAGCCTTTTCATTTCAGTCGCTTAATGGGAGCAGAGAGAGGCCCATGCATACTAAACATCTCTGGAGCAGTGTGATCTTTACAGAACCCAAAGGGGCACCAGAGAGGGGTCTCAGCTTGGATCTTACTCATTTGCTCTCTCACTCCTGGTGCGAAAATTACAATGAAAACAGGCTTTAAGATCGAAAAAAAAGAAACAGAACTAATTAAAGACAATTCACAAAGTCAGAACGGAATTGTTCCATCAAGCCGATGTCCTTCAGGAGTCATTTTGTTTCGGTGACATGCTACCTATGCCTATGAGATTCCTAATGCTTAGGAAACAAAAGTGTGACTGTATGTTTTTGTGCACTCTCATAAAAGACCCATCCTCACTGACACAGTGCCACATTTTAATTTGCTTTATTTTCCTTTCTGGCAGCTATATCCAAATGTCAGAAGAAGATGGATTATAATTTTGCATCCCAGAGTGAGGCATACATATCATCAATGACTTCAGAACACCTGCTCAATAAAAATGCTTGCCCTGAGAAAGATAGATCCATTGTGAGTGCATTCCCAGAAGAAGCGCTTTAACTAACACGTTAATGCACTGTGACCAGCGCAAATGCCGCATTTCAGCTCACACACCCCGAGTTGTTATTTGGCATGCAGCACATGCACCAGAAATCTCAAAGGACTGCGTTATCAGGCATTGACTTTTTGTCTTAGCTTTTTCTTCCCTTTCCTTCTAAGGGGAAGATTGGAGGCAGTAGAGCGGAGCATTCCTCTATACCGCAGTGACAGATGTGGAGAGGTGAGCGAGCACAAGCGGAGAGGGGGATTATTTATTATCACTGATTTCAACTGAAAAGGAGGGGGGGATACATATGAAAAAAATTTGTTTTGTCTTCGGATCAACAAGGTAATGTAGGTTTTAAGAAAGTGAGCAGTTTATGAGGTCATAAACAAGAAACAGATAAGTGGATCAGAGTTGGTGGGGGAGAGAGAGAGAGAGAGAGAGAGACAGAGAGAGAGGTTCATTAACAGTGACTAAGATCAAACACAAGCAAAATATAGATTCAGTGTAGTTAAATTGGGCAAATATTAGAATGTATGCTTTTCCACAGAACAGCAAGAGCAATGCTGAGGAGACAACAGTCCACTTCTTAACCGAGTGTCAAAGAAATACAACCAATTACAGGGAAACTTTCGGGTGCTCACAGGAAAACTACTTCACAAAATTTTTGCATATTTATCCAGACACCTACAATCTCTGAAGAACTGCACATACAGTTAGAGAGCAGAGTGTGATTCAAACATGGCTGTTAAATCTACAGGTTCTAATATACATTATATATTATATACAGTATGGTGAGACATCTTTTTTTCAGAATATGATGCATTTTGTACTACATGAACCTACAGAGAAATGTAGCCTAATTCAAAATATCATACATACAGTATCTACAAAAAGTGCGGAAAAAACAAATCACAAGAAAGAAGATGAAAAATATATTGTCAACAAAATGCATGGCTAAATGAGTTTCCACATAATGTACTTTTCTCTCCCGACAGATTTTTGTACATCTCGGTGATTTAGATCTAGACATTATTAAATAGTCTAGACGCGTGTGTACTTTCTTGTTTAAAGCTGCACTCTTCAAAATATCAAATTTTCCTCTGAAATTAATAAAGTACATTGTCTATCAATCTATTTATCTATCCATATAAAAGTATGCATGTGTGAAACAGGTCACATCATTAAAATCAACATAATGGTGGCATTAATTGTGGCACTAAGGGTGCATGTGCACATATATATTATATACATGTATATATGTGCACACACACACTTAGTGCC
>JAOVVA010000035.1:4755783-4772783 GCA_028565275.1 Leiocassis micropogon
ATAAAATAAAATCTGTAATATACTTTATGATGCATACAGCATATACCAGTTTATATCCTAAGATCTCCCCGTAACTCCTGGATTAAACCCTTGTAGCCTAAATGTGACTCGGTCTGGTCTTTACGCGCCACTCCACGAGAGTCCACGCAGAACGCGCGCACACGGATCACTTTCTAGCCAGCATGCAATGACTACGGTGTTTAATCTAAAGCAGAGCGGCAGTGAAGAAAACCAGCAATCAATATCTGCTGGTGTGTGTGTGTGTGAGTGTGTGTGTGTGTGTGCGCGCGCGCGCGTTTTACCCTGTTCGTTCCGTTTCAGAGCAGCGCACAGCTGGGATGCATGTCAATGCAGCAAAACCGCGCATCTCCAATCACGCCTTGACGTGAGCTCCGCGCGCTCTGACCGTCAACCGGTGGCAGGAGAACAGCCCTGAAGGAACCGGCTTCTCCAAAAACTCTCTGACACTTAACAGGTTCGGAGCTAGAGCATCCATCAAACCACGATTTACAAAAAAAGAAAGAAAAAAAAAAGCGTGAAATAGAAATCACTTCCATCCTGACCAGAGCACCGGTTCCAAAAGAAAAAGAAATAAATCCTGCACCTGCTCTGATCTTACCTTCAAACTCGTGATGCGTGATGGTGCGGTTTCCATACTTGGCATGGGTAGAATCCAAACGCGAGCTCTCTACGCGGTCCACGGCTCTCAGAAAACGCAGTAATCCACTTTCCCATGCCTGACCCAGTCGGCTAAATCAGGACTACATCCTTCCCATTGCAGCCGGAAAACTGTGACGGGATTTCTGCGCTTTCACCTCTTTTCCCACCGTTTTTTCTCTCTTTTTTAGCTCTCGTAGCACAGCCTGCACTGAAGTTGCCTAGTTACCTCTGTTTTAAGGCGGCTGAACCCAGCGCTCTAGTAGCCTATCACAAGCACGACTGAGCGTTAACCCCTTGCGCACCGTGCTGTCCTGATTTCGCGGTTTCTGAGAAAAAAAGGCGAGCAAGTGGGTGGACGGGTGGGTGAGAAAATGAGTGGGTTGGTTTGGATGGGCAGGGTGTAGGGGCAGTACGAGTTTGGCACCAAGATGGATAAAAAGAGAATAAATGGAGAGGGGAAAGATATACTGTAGGTACACTGATGATGATGATGATGATGATGACAGCAGAAGGAAGAAGGTGTCCTTTTTTATATATACACCGACCAGCCATAACATTATGACCACCTAATAATGAGTAGCCCCTCCCCCCTTTTGCCACCATAACGGTAATGGCCTGTATGTTCTGACACCTTTCTATCATTAACCTGATCATCAGTTTGATCTACACTAGCACTTCTATTGGATTCCTTCATTGGATCATTTTTGCACCTGACTACTGCAGACCAGGGGCATCCCACAAGAGCTGCAGTTTTGGAGTTGCTCTGACCCAGTCCTCTAGCCATCACAGTTTGACCCTTGTCAAAGTCACTCAGATCTTTATGTTTGCCCTTTTTTTTTTGCTTTCAAGACATCAACTTCAGAAAAAAAAGGTTCGCTTGCTGCCCCCCACATCTCACCCACTTCCAGCTGCCATTGTAATGGGATATTGAACAGCTCTTGTAAGAAGTTCCCATTTTTAGTGGACAGGAAATATCAAAAGTGATCCAAGAAAGAAAAATCCATCAACTTGCAACAGGGTCATGAGCGGTTAAAGCTTACTGATGCACATGGGGAGCGAAGGCTGGCCTGTCTAGTCCGATCCAATAGAAGAGCGAATGTAATTCAAATTAAGGAAAAGGTTAATGCTTGTTCCAATAGAAAAGTGTCAGAACACACAGGTCATTACTGTAGTAGTGGCAAAGGGGGGACCTTCTCAATATCAGACGGGTGGTGATAATGTTATGGCTGATCAGTGTACATAAAGCTGCCACACACACACACACACACACACACACACACACACAAACATATACACACATATGCCCCGAGGCAGAAGGAATCCCCAGGCACTTTTTATATGAAAGAAATCAAAACCCATTTGAGGTTCTTCAGCATTAAAGAGAGAGCTTTGTTTTAAACCCATGAAGCACCTTATCACGCACTATATTGATTTCAATTACTCCAGAAGGCACCACACCCTCTCCATTTTCAATCATGATTACCAGAGCCAGACAAAGACCAGGGGATCATCTATACTGGTTAAAAGCATTCCACCAAGGCTCACAATCATCTGATAACCAGTTGGATAACCATCCACGATTACAGCAAAGCGTAACAAATGACCCAAAGAGTCCACCAAATGAGAAAAGATACAGTGGGGTCCACATGTGTGAAACTACATAAAAATATTCAATATTCAAGATGTGTCAAAATTTCTAAGTCACTATGTAAATGCGAACACATTTGTGGTACTGAGCATGTTACTTTACAAAAACAAATTAGGTCACATCAGGTTTCACACAAGTTTGTGCCAGCTCGAGTGTGTCATGTCATTAAATCAAAAAAAGGATGTACAAAGTACTCATTTTTTCATTCTCTATACTGCTTTTCCCATAAAAGGAGTCGCAGACACATACTCACACACAAGGGGCAATTTTGGAAACGCCAATTAGCCTAATCAGCATGTTATTGGACTGTAGGAGAAAACCAGAGTACCCAGAGGAAACCCACATAGAACAGGGGAAACATGCAAACTCCAGGCACACAGACATGGCAGTAATCAAACCCTCAACGCTGCAGTTCAAGGCCACGGTAATTGGTGATAATATCATTAATTTTCTATATCACTCATCCTTTAAGGGGTCGTGGGAAATCTGGCGCCTATTCCAGGTGACTTCAGGCACAAGGGCGGGTACACCATGGCCAGGGGACCAAGCCATCGCTGAGAACACATGCATGCGGAGAACATGCAAACTCCATGCACACAGAATCAAACCCTTGTTTCTGGAGGTGCAAGGCCACACTGCTAACGCTATACCACTAAATGTTTGTATTTAATTTGAAAAAGAACATTAAAACAAAAGCATGTTCCGTAGTTATCTCAGACTTATGGATTAAAAAACATACCTGTATATATAAAATTAATACTCTCAAGTCATGCAAATGTGCAGCATGGCAGGATCAAAAGATCACCTCAAGGCCTCCTAGTAAGCAAGGAAATATGATGTGAAATAAAAAAGCATAGGTGTTTAGCTTTTGCATATCTCTCCAACCACATAACAGCGTGTTACATGATAGATCAATAACTACTGAGAACCCTAAGATCTTCTAACAGATTGCTGACTGAGAACTCGATCGACATTGAGGTGCTCTAAATAAGCTCCTGCCGGCAACTGCTGTAAGATTTCACAGAAAACATGGCTTCCCTTAAACTTTAATACCACAGTTTAATGAGTACAAGTCTAGAATATCAGCCTTACATCAACATTCAACAGCCCAGTTACTCTACATGAATATGTTGTTGGAATGGCTGTAGATGGACACAGAACCAAAGCAATGTCTGAGGAGGAGGATAATGATGATTTATTGATGATCTACAATTATTATTGTAGTTATTACTGCTATAATTGATACGACACACTCACTAATATCACAAAAAAAAATGTAGAACATATAACAGAAACAAAATTGTTGTTGCAAAGGTGAGGCCTAATGATTGAAAAAATTATGTTCTAATTCTATGTTGAAAAACTAATTCTATGTTAAAAACAAAAGTAGACTTACCCTTTATTTATGATCATTTGATCATTATTTAACTATGTAGTAATAAAATAATGGTACAACCAATAATTGGGGGGCGGGGGGGGGGGGGGTTGTGACAATAACTCCCAGCCGTTCCTGTGTTCGTGAATAACTGTGTGTTCATTTCCCACAGAAAGATGCTGCAAACTGGCAGCAAGTTATCTGTCGATTTTCAAGGATCAGGTGTTCCACTCCGAGTGTTTACAGGAACGACTGCAGTGAGCTCTGAGTCTCCTTGGCCAAGATCATAATTTATGTATAGCCTTTTCTTTATAGGGCTCAAACTCATCCTTTAGGTATATTGTAGATTCTACAGTGTGTACATTTAAATGTAGAAAATCAATGGAAATCAATAAATTAAACTGTATTTGCTCATCATAAACTAGTATTAGTTTATAAATTTGGTTTGAACTAAATTTACTTGTGGTCTATCTTTTCTCCTATCTGTGCATGTGCTGCCCACTTCTACGCACACCAACTGTGTATGATATTCACACGAACTATTAACTGACGTACACTCTAAAATAGTTTTTACCCTCTCTTGAGGCTTTGTGATTAAAAACTTTGCCCTGACAGAAAGTGTGCACTGTTGAGAGTTTTTATCCTGCTTGTGCTCCTAAGTATATGTAAATTTCCAAATAAAAATAGCTAATTAATTTGCATGGATTATTGCACTTTCGTATTTGGAATATGATGTTTAGTTAATGTTTTATTTTTATTATATTACAGCTTTTATCTGCCTTATCCAGGGCAGCTTATATACAGTATGCGCTTCGGAGTCTCTATAAAATACACATCCTCATGCTAGCTCACTAAGAGTACTATAGGGAAGTTTTAATTAATGAAGGCAAATAAATAAATACAATATAGTAAGAAAAATAAAAAGAATGATTCAATTTTGACAAAAGAAATAGACAGATGAGATGGTCTGTCGACACATTGCCAAAAGCTGTAAACAAATAAAGTTTATTAAGATTTTGCACTTGCTCAGCATTATTAATTTTACTTCTTACTAAATATTTTACTGGTTGGGCAGCGAGTCAAAATACCTTAATTCTCTCAGCTGTAACCCTGAGCATTTATTTCGTGCTCTCAGTTGTCTGGGTTCTGTGGGCATCATTACAAATGAGCTGCTTCAGGAACATGATTTGCATGTTATGGGTAATAAGAAAAGAAAAAAAAAACTGTAAATCTGGTGGAAAAAAAAACTTACTTGTTTTAGCTTACACAAACTTTACTAAAAGGCCTGGTCTCTGGTAAAAGATTAATGAATCGACTGAAATTCCGGTGGGACGTTGTTGTGCATGCCGAATGTTTGCTGCTTAAAATTTTACAACTCTCAATGAAAAACACCTTCTTATGTCCCTGCTGACAGTGCAAGTATAAAGTCAGAGATAAAACTGTATTCATTAAGTTAAAAAAAAAAAAAAAAGAACAGATGGGCCTGATTAAGGGTTACCGTCATGCACACCATGTTCATAAACATTAAAGCGTTCTCTTGACCAGCTGTCGGTAGTTGCTGAAAAATCATGTCGTTATAGAAAGGTAACGACGGTATCTTTCAAAGAAAGGATCATTGACATCAAGGGAGTTGTTTCATTACGTATGAGTGTTATCATTGTCTTAAGGGATTTCAGCAAATGATCTCTTTTGCCAGAATGTCCTTGACATTCTTTTTCTCAACAGAGTAGATATCAGGCTGATGTTCCCAGTTGTGCTACAACATATCATGAGAGAGATGCATGAGAGAGATTATGAATAGGTAAAATGGCATCACATGTATAGATTGTAGGAAACACCACCACCATTCGTGTCTAAAAGGCTTGAAAAGACATGATCTTCATTTTTGACTGAAGTCTTTTGCAGCATGCACAATGATTCATTATGGAGCCCATGTTCAGCATTGATGTGTTTAATCACATCCACTGTGTTCTGATCTGACTCATATAGGACAAGTTATCTCAGGACTGCTACAAGTTGTGGTAGCCTATTACTTAATTTTTCCCACATGTCTTGTCAGAGAGCTCAGGCCTAACCTTTTTATAAAGTGACATCAAGGGAGTACGCTGTTTGGCTTAGTACCACTAATCATCCAAAATCCCTCTAATCCTGTGTACTTCAAGTTGATACAACTTGCATGTCTTTTGCAATAATAAGACATGCATTAAAACTGAAGGAATTCATATTTTATATTAATTTTAAAAAACTCTGTACAAGACTTGTTACTGATGTGACAAAGCCGTTTTTATACACTGAAGGGTATATCTACTCTGGCCTTGGCCTCCAGAGCTGTCACTTGCCTGATTTGAAAAGCTCACTGTAATGTATGATGCGTTGCTGTTTGGTACACATAACAACACATATAGTAAGCACTATTAAAATAGACATGATTAGATTTGTTTTTAATTAACAACTATCTTTTTGTTCTGGCAACAGTAAGCTAAAAAACAGTAAAAATGTCTAGAGAGGCACCATTAACTGTTCTACATAAATGTATCCACTATAAAAAACAAATCTAATCATGTCTATTTTAATAGTGCTTACTATGTGTGTTGTTATGTGTACCAAACAGCAACACATCATACATTACAGTGAGCTTTTCAAATCAGGCAAGTGACAGCTCTGGAGGCCAAGGCCAGAGTAGATATACCCTTCAGTGGATAAAAAACGGCTTTGTCACATCAGTGGTAAACTACAGTACACATGTGTCACATTACTGTGGTAAACTACAGTACACACCATACCACTTCATAGTATTACTGTGATACTTCAAACTTTAATTCTTTATGACTAGTGACCCAGTTATGATACAACATATCATGAGAGAGATGCTTATGAATAGGTCAAATGTAAGCAACATACGAATTTATAGAGTACCAGGATAGGTACTATACCACTTCAGTGGTTACCATGTTAGTACTATGGCATGTACCATAATACTTCGGTGAATACCATGGTACTTATTGGGTACTAATAGTGATTACCAAAGTTAGGCAGGTATCTAATATGGTTTGTTTGTACATATTGTACCCTATTAGATATGTTAGTACATATTACAGGTATGGTATAGTACAGCACTTCCATATTATTGTATGTAATATTAAGAGTTTCAACACTCTCGTATGTAATTAATGTTACATACATACAATAGCAGCATACTAGATAAATATTATGTTATAAATAAACATTTATACTGTTTATGAAAGTATTCTGGTACATGATCCATAGTACCATACTACTGTGCACAGTAGAACCATATTATAGTACATGTACTGTACTGTTTACAGTTTAATTTACCCTTCATACACTGTCTGTCTATAAAAAAAAATTCATACATTTAATTGACTACCTTTAGCTTCAATTAAAGCACAATATGGAGGCCAGTTAACATGTGAAAATTCTTGCTCATGCTCTCATACGCTTCCATACTTCAAGTATGGAATATGCCTGTGCCATCAGGGAAGAAAAACTCTGATTTTATACCCTGGTCATTCAGGTCATCAGCGGACTTCATTTTATTGCCACATAATGTTACTGATCCTAGACCTTACCAACTGAAGCAACTCCAGATCATAACCTCCAGATGTTTGTACTATGTTTGTATGCACTATGCATGATGAGTGTGTCTCTTCATGTGGTTCCCTTCTTACCTTCTTATCTTCTACTTTTTCCATCATTCTACAGTCCCTGAACATGTCACTGAGATCACTGCACTTCAGTTGACTTTGCAGCCAATTATAGAGCGCCACTGGGATGTGGTAAAATGGGAGATTCCAAGATTGTATCATGCAATAGAATCAAAATGGACCAGAATCTCAAAGGAATGTCTTCAATATCTTGCCACAAAAATCTGATGCTGTTCTGAGAGTACTTAGGGAGTCCGAAATAGAATTATTATGAAGTTCCAAATAAAGTACAGAATATGGTACCGTACATGAAGAGTATATGGGCGCACCGTGTCAAAGGAAGTGGAGTTGCTGCCTTACAGCACCAGATAATCCTCAATTCAATCCTTAGCTTGGCTTACAGTATATCTTTTGCATTTTCTTGCCATATTTGTATTTGCCAGATCAGGTTTTTCAGTCTTCTCACACTTCCCAAAACCATGGCGGTAGGTGGACTGGATATGATCAATTGCCCCTAAGTGTAAATGAGTACGAGTATGTACTGTATGTACATGATGCCTTTCATTTGAGTACATTGAGCTCACCCCTAAATTAATACTGAAGTAAAATTAGAATTAAATAAAATTTAAAAAAGCAATCAGTAATTCTCAGGTCTTGGTAAGCAGATGTCATGATATATCATGAAAGCAAGGGTCATATAGTATAATGGTAAATACTTCATAAGATATATTATCATACTGTGACCATCCTGTATCATACTAATCTAATCTCACTTAAAAGCCTCATTTAAAAGCCTTTTAGCACACAATTACCCATGGTAGCCTTTTAATTTTCCGCATGACGTGTCTTAAACAGTCATCTCTAACAAAGCCCTTCTGATCTTGACTTATGAAAAGACTAAATATCACTTCAGTCTTAAAGCCAGAAATTTCACAGTGACCTTTGTGTCAGAATTAATTACTGAAAACTGGACCTGTAAGAATGGTTCCTTGACCTCAACATAACGGTTATTGGAGCATGTTTTAGTCAGTGTGGTTCATAGAGTTCATAGGGACTTGTTATCTAGTACACCTTCCACTCATCCTGTGCTCAATGACCTTTTCTCAATTGCCTCTTTGCTTAAATATACAGTATACGCGATGATATGTTATCTCTGGCTAGCATAAATACCATAAGCATGGTATTTATTTCCACTGTTATGCTGATGACACACAGTTACGTGTCTCAGCAAAACCAGATGACAGACACCAGTTTAATAACATTGAGGGATGTGTAAAGGACATTAGACACTGGATGCTTATTAATTTCCTTCTACTTACTTCTAACAAGGCAGAAGTACTGGATACTAGAACCACATGTTGCTAGAATACAGAAAAATTTGTTAATGCTTTTGTTCTCTATAGGTTGAATTTACCATTATAAATGCCTTACTGGCTGGATATTTCACTAGGTGTATAAACAAGTTCCAGTTTGAGCCGGAGTCCTTAATAGAACCAGAATGTATGAGCACATTACACTTTATCCAGTTTATCCACACTGCATCGACTCCCAGTGAAATTTCATATTGACATTTAAATACTACTGTTGACCTCTAAAGCACTAAATGGCCTTGTGCCACAATACCCTAGTGAACTACTAGTATTTTATAATAACACCATGCTTTCTTTAATCAAAAGCCTGCAGGCTGCTTGTTGGTACCTTTTGTAATGAAAACTGCAACATGGAGACAGACCAGCCTATGGAATAGCCTTCAAATTAATGTTTGGGACTCAGACACAGTCTCAGTGTTTAAGTGTAGATGAAAAACTTATTTATTTAGTCATGTCCCCCAAGTGTATTTTCATTCATTCATTTTCTATGAAAGTCTGGAGCCCATCCCAGGAAACTTCAGGCACAATGCAGGGTACACCCTGGACATCGTTCCAATCCATTGCAAGTCATACATGCACACAAAACACACTTACACACTCATTCACACACTATGGGCAATTTGGGAACACCAATTAGCCTAATCTGCCTGTCTTCTGTCTTCTACAGGTCTTCTGTTCTTCCAAGAAGAATAACAGCTTATTATACACTGATTATTGCTATTCTAAAATAATATTAATATTGTGGGACAAGAAAACAATATATAACTAAAGCAAATTGGTGTTAAAAAAAAATCACCAGTAGATGACAGCCAATCATATGTGTTTAGCCAGTAGAGCAGATACAGAAGACATTTCACAATGCAAGTGATTTCAGAGACCTGCACACAATGTTCTGTTATATGAAATATGAAGGTTGTATTCATATAATCAGATGTAATAAAATATCATGCACTTTAGTGGATAAAATAAATACAGAACCTGTGCATGATTTTAAAAAAGCATGATGTGTGGTTATAATGGTGAACTGTGTAACTAACTTGCTAAATATTTCGATATACTGGCTTTTTTACTTTTGAAATCATTTTTAAAAATGATTTGTTTAATTTCTTCACATCAAAACATCGTGGGTTAGGTCATGATTTGTTTAACTGAATGACCTGACCACATTTAGCTGAGAAAGGGAGTGTTGTATAAGCTAAACCAATATTTATTCCCATAAGTAATAAGAAACATGAGCAGAAAAGAAGAATAATCCCATGATTAAACAAAGGTAAAATACAATGGCGTGCAATAGTATTCACACTACTTGAAATTTTCCACATTTTGTCACATTACAACCAGAAATGTAAATATATTTTACTGGGATTTTATTTGATAGACCAACACAAAGTGGCACATAATTGTTATTGTACACTAAAAACTTATTTATTTAGCCAAGCATTTTTGTGAATAAATTTGCCTTGGGTAAAGGAGCAGATCTGGTGGACGTAGAGTATTATGGTGAACTGGTATGTTTAGATGCTGTCTTCCCCATTCTCATTGATCACTCAGGTTTGTTGACGGTGAAGTGACTGGTTGCTTTACATCTCAAGGAGCCCTCATGTCTGTGTTTCTATCTGGCTCTCCCTTTTAGTTATGCTGCCATACTTACTGTAGTCCTGTTGGAGTCCCTGCTTGCACTCTGCACTATACATACATTCACTTTCTTCTCTTCTCTCTCTCTCTCTCTCTCTCTCTCTATATATATATATATATATATATATATATATAGTGAGCTACACATGCCAATTCTGAGCTGACAGTGATCCAGACCCCTCTTTCCTCTGAAGCTGTCTGACTCATCTTGGTACCCCGCTTCTGGTTGGAAATCTTGTTGCATGAAGGTCTGTATGGTCTGCTTGGGATGCATGTGGTGACCAGGGATGGTTTCACTTTACCATCAAGACAGTCCTGGCCTCGGCTGATGCAGACAGCTGTTCTCCGTTCTCATTTTCATAGTTTTCTTTTGATTCTCTAAGTGCGACAATGACCATTGTTAAAAGTGCTACTTTTGCTGCAATTACAGCAGTCTTTACTAAAGTCTTTTGGAGTATGTACCAGGTTTGCATATGTAGAGAGGAATTTTTTTGCCCATTCTTCTTCGCAAAATAGTTCAAGCCAGTCAGATTGGATGGAGACCATCTGTGAATAGCAATTTTCAAGGCTTGTCACAGATTCTCAGTTGGATTTAGGTCTGGACTTTGACTGGGTCATTCTAACACATGAATATGCTTTGATCTAAACCTTTCCATTGTAGTCCTGGCTGTATGTTTATGGTCGTTGTCCTTCTGAAAGGTGAATCTCTGCCCCAATCTCAAGTCTTTGCAAACCATAACAGGTTTTTTCTAAGATTGTCCTGCATTTGGCTCTATCCATCTCCCCATCAACTCTGATCAGCTTCAGTGTTCCTGCTGAAGAAAAACATTGCCACAAATTGATGCCACCACCTCCATGGACAGTGTTAGTTTTCCGCCACACATAGTGCGTTGAATCTAGGACAAAAAGTTTGACCAGAGCACCATCTTCCACATTTTACTGTGGCCCCCCACATGGCTTGTCGCAAACTGCGACAAAGACTTCTCTTGGATTTCTTTCAACTAAACTTTCTTCTTGCCACTCTTCCATACAGGCCAGATTGGTGAAATGTACACGACTAATAGTTATAACTAATTAATGCTCTCATTGTCCGGCCTGTCAGGTGTACAGCCATGTCTTGGTAGGTTAGCAGTTGTGCCATACTCTTTCCATTTTCGGATGATGGATTAAACGCTCTGTGAGATGTTTCTAAGCTTGGGATATTTTCACGGTTTGGTCCTTGGGCATCATGATGCTGTTTGTTCACTAATGTTTTCTAACCAACCTCTGAGGGCGTCACAGAACAGCTGTATTTATACTGAGATTAAATTACACACAGGTTGTTGTTGTTGTTGTTGTTGTTAGCTTTTCAGCTGCTTCCTTTGAGGGGTCGCCACACATGTGGACTCTATTTACTAATTGGTTAATTTCTTAAGGCAATGGTTCCACTGTATTTTAGTTAGGGTATCAGAGTAAATATATAAATACAAATGCACACTTTCCAGATATTTATTTATAAAAAGGTTTGAAAACCATTTGTGATTGCAACATGATACAATGTGGAGACGTTCAAGTGGTATGAATTATTTCACAAAGCACAGTACTCCAAATTGCAAAGGACATGTTCAAGCAAATGAAAATTCTTTAAACACAGGGCTATGTGTTGGACTTTGAGTGTTAACATATTTATTTGGCACATGAACACAGACAGGCTATGTGCGATGTCTCAAATAAATGATAACTGTAATGACAATAAAGTCACTAAAACTGGCATATTGGTAGAGATGCATTTACCTTCCTCTTTTACAGCCAAGGTAAAATCTGTCCATTTTTCAAAAACAAAATCCTGATCAAAATCCTCATGTCATTATGCCATTATAAATCAATCCCCAGTTGTTATGAAAGGGTTTTTGTTGGTCTAATGTGTTTATGCTTATTGCTCTTCTATACAGAACAGCCATAACAGTTGCATAAATATGCAAATGCATCATAAATACAAAATGAATACACTCCTGCTGAGAAAAACAGCTACCGGGATGTTCTTTGCAAGCACAAGAAAAGTGTGTTTAGTCCTAGAGCTTTCTGAGAGACAGGGCAGGAATACCTAGCATGCCCTGTTTGCACACATTGCCACTCTGCAGGGAATGTTCATAAAGAAGGTCTTCAAACTTCTTATACAGTCACAACCCCATACATAAATAAACGTCACACCTAGAACACGCATTTGCATGATTTTTCTGCAAGAAATTCAATCTCGAACGCACATGCCTCCCAGGCTTTTTGTCTTGAAGTGAAAAAAAAACCCCACTGAACCCTGACTGGAATATGTTTAACAGTGAATGGGGAAGTGATGCAGCATAAATAAACACTCCCTGTACTGGTTAGTTCTTATAGCGCTCTTCTGGCTTGTCAAAGATGTTTACCCAACCATGAGCTAGCTGGAAGAAAGCCTCCAGAGACTCCTCATCATCCATCATTAACACAACAGGGAAACAGTAGGCATTCCACACTCGCATCTAAAAAAACACACACTAGTGACTAAATTATTCAGTTAGGACCTTGTGTAGGCATTCTCCTCTCCTCTACATGTACAGCACCTTGTGTTAGTTTTTATACCCCTTTTCACATGTAACCCCAATGTAATCCCAAATTAGTTGCAAATTTTAAATATACAGTATATATACTTTTTCACCCATTCACTCATTCTCTATACCTCTTATATGGCACAGGGTCGTGGGAGGTTATTTTATCAAAAATAAACATTGTCATTATTCACAATACAAGGAATAACTTATACCCCTGTGTCACCTATGCAGTTTGACTCGTGGTGAGATGCGGTGTTAGGCACCGTGGGCTGCCGCGATTGCCCGCCGATGTTCCGCGAAGTTCTGCAAGGTCCGCAAGCTTAAACATTTTTTTAAGGCGGCTTAAACATGTTTAATTTTTCGCACGGAAAGATGGAAACGTAATCGCAGCGCCAAAACTCGCAGTGAATAATGATGCATGGTACTTCCGGCCACCTCGCGAAACCGCGTAGGTGAGATTAGGGGTATTAAAGTTAACTGAGATGAATTAAGTGCATTACAGTGCCATACATTCTTATTTTAAAGCCTTTTCTCAGGTGCAAAAACTAAAAAAAAAAAGGTATTTCAAATGATTTTAAGGTTTAAAAAAACTAAGGCACACATTAAAATAAATAATTATACAAAAACACTAGGGTGTGCAACTAAACTTTCAGAAATAACATTTCAAAATCTACAGCTCAGGCATAACATAAGCCTTTACTGGCAATTTCTGTCGTTTTCTCTTGTTGGTTTCTTCATCTCTTGACTCGCTGATAATTTTATCGCTCCCTTCCATTTTACAGCCCACAACAGAACGCTCCATCAAATCAATACACAGCTAACTGTTTTCGTCTCCTTCCGCTTTGTGAGTGACGTAAGCGCTTCTTCTTCGTGGGTGTTTACTGGCGGTTTGCATCCGGGAGCGTGCTGTCAACAAATAATTGCGCAAAAACATAATGCAAGCTTTTAAAATGAATTAAAAGAAGCTTCGAGGCAGAAGATTTTGCCTCAATCATTTTTTGTAATCGAATTACTCGAGTTACTCGAGGAATCGTTTCAGCCCTAGATTGGAATGAAATTTCAGGTAGAATGAGGAGGGTGTAAACCTTTGATAATGTGTTTAATAGTTAAATATTAGCCACATAAACACTTGATCTGATAATTTCTCTTGTTGGAATAAATACTTCCTTCTGCGCATTTTTGCCCCACGTGTTAGTAACATCAGGCGACGTGACGAGTTTCCAGGATAAAAAATTTCCGTATATTCCTGATCGGCAAACTCACTGAGAACAACTCAGTAATCCTTACTTTTATCTACTGGGTCTCTGGCTGGGGAAGTAGCACTGATTGGTTACAAGAATTCCGTCTCATGTACGACTGGTATGATTTTTTTAAACATATAAAATAGCGAGCCAATCATAACGCAGAAGAGGTGATTTGTCAAAAATATGGGAAGCCTAACTTCACCTTAAAGTTGGAGAAAAATACTTCTTATCCTGCTATATTTCCAGGAGATTAAATGCTTCACAGCAGGCAGAACGACTTTGCATGTGTATTATATTTGCAGAATATAAAAAAGATATTTTCTGAATAAATGCTTTGTGCTGGTAAACACACATCTTATCAGATCAGCATTCCTATAATGAGAGTTGTAAGTTGGAATTTCCAATCAGAATGATCTCAGTCTGTGTAAACATAGGTACTGTGACAGATGTGACCTTGACCCAGTTTGGCTTATTTCCAAAAACTGTAGTTCATCTGCTGGTTACTATGATAATTCCATATAAATCATACAAACATGTATGACTAATGATGATGCGTTTTATCAGCAGGGACTGTGAACGTTGAGGAGGGTAAGATGGATGGAGCCAATTCCAGGCAAATCCTCAAAGTGAGCATGTTTCAGTCTACAAGAGACATAATAGTAATAGTTATAACCCAAATGTAAGTCAGATCAAATCTCTGTTAAAAACAAATCTGTGTGCCAACTTTCTCCATCCCATCTTAAGTGATTCTGCCAAGAATAGTAGGAAAATAAATAAATAAATATCAAGATCCACATGTGCAAAGCTGACAGAGACATATCCCAAAGGTCTTGCAGCTACAATTGATGTCAAAGGTGGCTTCACAAGTATTGACGTGGGTGGGAGTGAATACTTAAGGAAATTTTCCAGTTAATTTGTTTCAAAAAATTTGTGCTGTAACTAGAATTATTTTTTTTATTACACTACAGAGGAGAGTGAATAGTTCTGGAAGCAGGTTACAGTATTTATACACATTTTCTTTTAAAAATATATTGGTTTTTATCTTAGTTTACCAAACATCTGCATTTATGTCAGGGAGGTAAGACAACGTAAAGCATTTAAGAGATTTTTGGGTTCCCCCGTGTAGTTCCTTAATATTTTCTCCAGCTTGCTTTGACTTGTATCTGCTATGAGATCAGTAACTCAGACTTGCTTGTCAGCGCTACTTTCAAAAGCTCACATGGTTACATGTGGCAAAACACTTTTGATGCATGTCCTCATGGTATGAATTATGCAAGACAAATAACATACCGTATCTGTTTTATATTGCTTGAGTCACAGATTCAGTGAAATTTTGCTTTGTGGTTAAAGGTTACCAGCCGCCCTGTTTTTCTCATTCTTACACGTGACAAGGATTAAACATTCATACTACAGGTGTGACAATGTCTGACTTGCACACACTTTAACTGTGACACTAATCTGTCAGTAACCTACATGCAAGGCATGCGAGACGTAAATAGACACCCATAGTGTTATAAATGTATGCAGTGAAATTTGTTAGATCTTCAAGCAAGTAAGGTTTAGATATTCATACATTATTAATACGTTGTTGAATTTATTTTGGCAGCTTTAAGAGCAACAAGTCACCTAAGCATAGAATAATGTACATGCTTGTGCAACTATGTTTAATAAACTCAAGTCTGCATGCACAAAAACCAATCGGCCATAACATTACAGAATAAAACATTATGCCCAGTATTGCATAGAATCCCTTGTGCTTCTAGGACAGCTTTGGCCCCTTGAAGCATGACTCCCCAGGGCCACTGTGGTGTGCTGTGGTGTCTGGCACAAGGACATTGGCAGCAGATCCTTTGGGTGATGTGGGTTGAAGGGTGGGGCCTCTGTGGATTGTAATTGCTTGTTCAGTATCCATCAGAATAGGATCTGGGGAGTTTATAAGCCGATCTGGTGGGCTTGAACTCTATGCCTGCAGGGCCCCATGAATGGTGGGCTGTGGTGCACTGAGTGTTATGGTGACTTTTTGCTGTGACTAGCATTGACTATCAGTAGTTTGTGCTGCATTGGCTTTTTTATGGGATCGGGCCAGATGTACTGGTCTTTGCTCTCCACAGGCATAAATGAGCCTTATGAGGCCATGATCCTTTCATTCACCAGTTTACTTGTACAGTATATAACTGATAAGCAACGGAAATGTGTTAATTAACGGTCTATGTTCTGACTTTCAGTATAATAGTGAAGTGTGATGTAGTCAACTTACAGGAACATTATTTATGGAACAAAGGAAACTGCTTTCCTTTTACTAGATAAAGCTTTAAACAAATGCTGCGTAATTTATTTATCTTATTCTTCTGGCGATATCCCACTGGTTACTGTGGACATTTTTTTTTCCACATATACTAAGCTGGCCATCAAAAAAAAATAAATAAATGAATGAATGATAAATAAATGAACAGCATAATACTGCAGTAAGATTTTGAATTTCATATTTTGATTTGACAAAATAGAACAACATTAGATCAACAGAAAGTGTCACCTGAATTCATAATATCAAATATGTAAGACAATCATGCCATTCAAGTCTCTCAAACAAAACACCACTTTGAATTCAGATTTCAGCCTTTGTACAGTAGATAGCATGATAGTATGTAAAGGGATCATACCAGTTTCCTGGATGAAAAAGGACTCACCACAGCTCCTCCACATCTGCATTCCATAATAAGGCTCTGGTGGTGGTGAAGAAAACACCTGAGAGACACAAACAGATGCCTGTTTAAAAAAAACAAAACAAAAAAAAAACAGTTCGCCAGAGTACCCATTATCAGGTTTGTTGCGAAAAGAC
>JAOVVA010000035.1:4772883-4800618 GCA_028565275.1 Leiocassis micropogon
CTTTGCTGTAGTACTTCAGGGTGTGAGAGCTGTTTATCAGCTTAGATTGTTGATAAAGTAGAACGGATCAGAGAGTCCTCGGAGGCAAAGCAGCAGAAGAGGGCATTTGCTCATTTCCTGTGCCATGGTTCCACAAGGTCACTGTGGCGGCTGTGTCACGACCTAATCTGACTGCTGGCACCATTTCAAACCAAGCTTTGACCTCCGTCCTGCTCCGTCCAGATGAAAAGCAGTGCATATTACACTTGTGATGAAAAACTGAGCACAACATTATACCATATTGTGAAATAAAAGGATGTAGGGTTGAAATGCTTACAAAAAGGAATAGAAGAATAAAGGAATTAAAGCAAAAGGAAGGTTGGAAGAAAGTAAAGTAAAAGGAAAGGAATAAAGGAATACAGAAAAAAGAATGGAAGAAAGAAAAAAGAAAGAAAGAAAGGATTACAGATAGATAGATAGATAGATAGATAGATAGATAGATAGATAGATAGATAGATAGATAGAAAGAAAGATAGGAAGATATTAGATGGTAACAAAAGAAAGTAAGGAAGAAAAAATAAAAAGTTGCAGAAAGAATAAATGAAATGCAAGAAAAATATTAAAATAATAATTAGACAGGAAGAAAACAGAAGAAAAGAAATTGACGAAAATATAAAAATAACGAGAGAAGTGAAGAAAGAATGTTTAAATGTAAGCAAACCAGGAAAAAGAAAATGAAAGATGGAAAGAACTGTAAAAAAAAGAGGAAAGAAACAACAAACTATAGAAAAGGGGAGAGAGAAGAAAATGGCAGAGGGAGAACTAAAAAGAAAAACAAGGAATAATTGGGCCTCGGTAGACAGAGAGGGAAAGCGTTCCCTCTGTAATTAGCTCTTTAATGCTGTTTCTTTGGAGTTAACAAATAGAATGAAAAGAGCAGCACAATGAGGCTGAAATAAACGCAGCAGAAATAAGTTCCTGTCCGGAAAATAAAAACCACACAGGAAGCAGGAAGTCCTAGTGTATAATTTGTCCCAACATAAAAAAAGGTTTCACAGAGAGCTTTTTTTTTTTTTATCACAAAGTAGTAAATAATTTTGCTAAAAAGCCTGATGTTTTCCACATCAGTAGATATCAGTCCTCACTCTGGGACACAGCAGGAGAGAGAAACATGATTATGATAATTTATTAACCATTAAGCAGTTTGCACAAAAACTGATCACATGTTCATTTGTGTGTAGTAGAGCAGAGTAAAACTGCTCTGTAAAACGTGACACATACGTACGTGATGGTGGATCACATACGTGAATATGAAATATTCAAAAACGACACATTCCTGCCCTCAAAGATCAAAATAAATAATTAATCACAAAATACAGCAAAGCGGCGATATCTTTATCTTAAAACCTGATCTGCAACAGAAATATCGATTTAGGGTAAACGATAAGATGATATCTAAGACTGCCTTCATCATCTGCGGTTTTCTAGATTGACTTTTAATGACTGTCTGAAGTGTGAATAATGAGTGGCGGTTATAGCCCTGCTCGGAGAAATCGATTGAAACATTAGGAGGAGAGCAACAGATACTCAGGACGTGGTTACTGTATGTTGTCCTCTTGCCACTATGTGAAGGATGAAGACAGATTTTTTTGTTCTTCTGGTTTCAACATCCCAAAAGTTCTAGCTCCAACTGATATTCTGGTGCCTTTTGTCTCGTTCTTTCTCTCTCGCTCCATCAAGGACATTTGGATGCCCCCCACCCCCGCTCGGTCTTAATTGCCCATGATGAGTGCTCCACACATGAGCAGACACACATCAGACCCCTGCTGACATGGAACATTCTCGGGTACACACACATTCAGATCAAGCTGGCATGCACATCAGCAATCTCAATTTGCCCTCTGCAGCTTCCTTACGACCTGCCTTGAAAATGACAGACAGACACACACACACACACACACACACACACACCTGACAGAACAGACACGTGACTTGGCTGAACACTAGATTTCCGTGATATTAATGGTCTATTTTGCATGTAACAAAATAATGGGAAAAATCTACATATTGCTCGAACACTAAAGCCGCAAGCCAAGCTGAGAGACAAACACAAGAAAGTGAAGAAAAACAAAGAAGCGAGAACAAGAGACAGATCGAGAGAAAGCGTATTCATAAAATTTTATTATCCCCAATAGAGTGTGAGCCAGCTCCCAAATTGTTACAGCACAAGCTGATTACAGAATAATGATTATTTGTCTCCTTCCTCAATATCTAATTGAAATAATTGCATTTAATTAGCTTAAAAGACAGGCAGGAGAGCGGCGACGCACAGCATAGTGGAAACGAGGCAGAATGTTAATGTAATCTTTCCAGATGCAGGCAACTCATCGGGTAAAAAACGCACACCTACAGGACTCATAAAATGAGACACCCCGTTCTCCATTTAGCCTCAATGATAAATTACTGTGTTTACTGCCTGCTCAGGAGTACAACACTTTCAGGGTTTCGTTTTTTTCCTTTTTTTATCCTTAATTCAATCACTCTACAAGCAAGCCCTATTTAATAGGTGCAATGGGTTGTAAAAAAAAAAAAAAAAAAAAAACGGCAAATAGGAACGATATGAAGAAAGTATTTAGAAGATTTGGGCCTTATGATAATAAATGGAGATGCAAGTGAGTCTATTGAATTTCTTTATTAATTGGAAAAAAGGGAAGAAGTAAAGCGTGAGTATGCATGTTAGTAATTGGGTAATAGTGTGCAAGCACAAACACATCAGAAATACCCAAGACTGCCTAATCAGAGAAACTCATTATGTACCTAATTATTATGCAGGAGTTATGTATTAGTAATGTATTAATAATGCCTTATGGACTGCACTCTTTGACTTTGACTAAGTATTAATTAGTCACATATACAATTGAATCTATCAATCAGGGCTGTACAGACCGCAGCATTTTTGAGAGACTGGTGGGTGTTTTCTCATTCAAGGTTCATGCTAACATAAGCACCTCGGATACCTGACGCTGCTGCCATGAAAATTCCATACTACGGACATTAGATATTGAATATTTATTGAAACAAAAACGGATACCATTATAAAACATGTATTACTGAAAGGTGTATACTGTAAGTTCTAAATACATTATTTGATGAATTTACAAGATTAATCAGAGATCTTTAGACTACTAGTCAATATAATAGTAAGGAATTTTTGATAAAATAAAAATTTGTGACCTATTAATATGATGTCGTCCTCGATAATAATGATAATAAATAAAAGTATATAAATCCTTTTTTTTTCATGCTCCAGCGAGACTTGCATGCTTTGTGTGCCAGGTTTTAGCAACTTTTAAACACAATGAGTTTCATGATAGGAATCATATTTTACTTTTGATTGAAACAACTGTCTCATTCTGTGAAAATGCTTGAACGCGTTTCCCCCCACAAAATGCTAAAAGAAGACTAGATGGTTTAATTTTGTTGTGATGGCATGGACTTGGGATTCTGGGATGAGCAGGATGATAGAAAGTAAAAGCCTGAAACAGAGGTAGAAATAAGGCTAAAACATTAATATATCAAACACGTTCAATAACGTCCCTGCATCCCAGAACAGAAAAAGAAACAGAGCTCCAGTTTTTGCTGGATTAATATAAAGAGAGAACGGCATGGCCACGATTCATGAGCTCTGCTGGCATGCTTTAGTGCTGCTGGCGACGTGCCTCCCAACACCCTGACAACCTCACCATATCACCAGAGCTCATGTTCCAACCCTCTTGCTAGCCACAACACCCCCCCCCCCCCCCACCCCAACCAAACACACTACAAGGAGAACTGCATCTCTCTCTCTCTCTCTCTCTCTCTCTCTCTCCCCTCCCCTACCCATGATTCTGCTTATAGCATTTGTTTATGCACTTCACGCTTTTGATCTCTGTGTCCTCCTTTTCTTGCTTTTATCTAATAACTCCGTTCTCCCTCCCGCTTTTCACCCGAGGTTTCAGCATTATTCTTCTCGGCATTCATTTTCTCAACTCTCTGTGGCCTTTTCTTTATGGGCTACGTGAGCGACACACTCTTCCTCCCTGCACAATGAGAGAGAGCGAGAGAAACTGTGATAGCACACATCTGCCCTTGCTAATTTTCTACACTGCTTATTTACAAACAAAGCGGGCGGGCGGTCGGCACATGAACCCCGGGCTCCTTCACAAGCAAAAGCAGAGATTTTGGCAGATCTTTTGCTTTCCGTCTTTTTTCCAGTCCAATATGCACTCGCTTCTTACATCATAGTCTAGCAGCCAGTCCATCCCCCCCGACGCCCCCCAAAATGCCCCGCAGCATCCATACATGTTAACTACTGAGCTAACTGAACTGGATTATGCCAGCGTTCATAAGATGTCCGCCTGACTGTGTATCATATCTTGCCAAATGGAAAAGATGTGATTGCTCTGTTGTACAAAACAAACTGACAGCTGGTCTGAGATTGACTGACTCGTGAGCAGGAGAGGGGAAAAAATATTACCACAGACAGGCAGTAGAAATAGAAATGCATACATTGTGTATACTGTAGTTACACATGTCATGAGTTTTATTTGCAGTACATTTTGTACATAGTACATAAGTAATAATACTTACTGTACTTTCCGTCCAACAAACCACATCAGAAGCATTAAAAAAAATAATAATAAATCATTAAAAAAAATTAATGCAGGCGAAAGAAAGAAATGTTGTGAGAGCAAAACCCTATTCCTGAGGACCAAGCCATAAAACACCGTATCTAAAGCATCATCGGAACACACTTTTAGTTTTTAATGAACACTTTGGGCATGTTTGTGAACTAAATGGATCACTAATGCATGATATTTTAATCCCAAACCTGGTTATATTTCTCCAGGTCAGGCTGATCTTTCAACAGGATGTTGTTTTACAAATGAACAAAGACATGTTCACAGGGACATTAAATTATTCTCCCTCACAAACCTTAAAATGTTGTTCATGGACGAGTGATCCAAAAGCCTTCTAGGACTGTCTCCACATTGTTTAAAAACTGAATTGAAACTGGCTGAGTCCACATAAGAAATTTGACTATGGTATGTACTATAATGTACTAAGGTAGTAATACTAATATTATGTACCATAATATACCACAGTATTACAATGGAACACTACGGTAAACTATACCATAGTATTACCCTGGTACACTAAGGTAAACAATATTATGCACCATGATATACCATAATACACCATGGTACACTATGGTAAACTATATTGTTCCATAATATAATTTACCATAGTACTGTATTACCATGGTACTTCAGACATTACCAAGGTAGGTACCATAGGATTTACGGAGTACCAGGGTACAGAGTATTCAGAGACTTTTTTTGTGATTCTGATGACCAACATGACATTTCCGAAAACAAAGTGTAGCTTACGCTTATATCACAATAGCCTCCTACTAGGCTTTTTGCAAACAGGGGGCTAGCTGGTGTCAGAGCAATGTGTGGTCTAAACAGTCTTCCCATATGTTCTCTGTAAGCCCTCATTTCGGAAATGGTGCCATGAAATGTGAACATTTTTGGCAGAATTGTGTTTTGCAGTTTACCACCACTGCCAGGTGAACTGAATAACATTGGCAATTATATAGCAGGATCATGCCCACCCAATGACCATTTATGCCCATAGAGACCAAAGGCCAGCCCACCCGGCCCAATCCCACAGAAAAGCCAATGTAGTGCAACAACAACAAAAAAAAAGTCAATGCTGTTTATGACAGAAAGGTATTAGTACACCCAGTGCATCACAGCCTGCCACCTAGGCAAAGAGTTTAAGGTTGTTGATCCGGCCTCCAAATTTTCCCAGTTCCCAATACAAGGGAGTATCCATGGAATGTGACGGATAAACAAGTCTGAACCACAGATTGAACGGATCTGCCGCGAACATTCCAGTGCCAGACACCACAGCACACTCCCAGAGATCTTGTGGAGACATACCCTAAAGGGTCTGGGGGCACAAGGGGAACCCATAAAAAAATTAGGCTCAATGTTTTGGGTTTAATGTTATGCCTGATTGGTGTAAAACATAATCTATCAAGATCACCACTGTCTTGCATTTGTAACATCAGCCTCCTAAGTCAGGACTACTGCAAAAACCATCCATGACTCATTAGAGCCTAGAATATGCCAAGAATTATTATCTCTGGGAAGACGACGTTGGCCAGTAGCACACATCACACTAATCAGACCTGCAACACTACACTGTGTCATCTGAGCCATTATATATACGTATTTAAAACCTTTTAGCACATAGGGAGTTTTCGAGGAAAGGAAGCAAAGATTAAATAAATGTCAGTCACTCGCAGGACTGAGGGAAATGAAGGCGCCCATTTAAAAGTCTTTACCCAGCTCCACTGTCTAGCTACAGGAAGCAGACGTTAAAAGGTTAACTCCTGTTTTTTTCTCTCCTGTCTGTGACTTACAGACACATCCAAAGCTTTCTGTTTTTTATTTTTATTGCATTTATAACACTGCATCCATAAAAAGTACCATCATGTACTGTATGTTATTACTAAATTAGGTATGGCTTACTGCTTGTTATTTATATAGTCTGGCTTTAATTTGGATCCAGATTAAATAAAATTTGAATTAATTTAAATATTAGACCAGATTACCTCATGAAAAATGAATCTATTGATTAAAGATCATCTAAGGAAGCCTGGGCTTCATTTCTAACTTTACTGATTCAATGAGCATGCCACATTTGTTTTAGAGTATGAATAATTTAAAGCATTTGTACGCTCACTCCATAGGAGATGCCTTTAAAAGGGTTGCCGGCCTATCATTGTACACTAATCTCATTTGGAGTGCCTGTGTGGGCAGCCTTGGACTCAGGGATCAGCCAAGTGGAGTGGGTAGAAGTGGTTGAATAAATTGGGCTGTTTGGAGAATGGCTCTACTGGGACACGCAGGGTTTGAATTCTGGCTAAGAGAACTGACAGAATCTTTTAAAAGGTGTGGTTGTAGAAAATGCAGGACAGAGCTACCTTACTGCTGCCTTGCTGAAACTAAAAACTATCCCCTTGTCAGAAGCACA
The DNA here is from genome assembly GCA_028565275.1 of Leiocassis micropogon. Taxonomy (NCBI): domain Eukaryota; kingdom Metazoa; phylum Chordata; class Actinopteri; order Siluriformes; family Bagridae; genus Leiocassis; species Leiocassis micropogon. The sequence continues at coordinate 4,779,949 of JAOVVA010000035.1, forward strand.
AGATAAGAAAGACAAGGGATGACACGTCTTACAGTATACGGTGCTATCTGATGTCGGCTTGCTGAGTTAGCTGGATTCGTATAAAGTATGATCTGACTCTTCTGTTAGAGAAGGAGCTGAAATTAAATTGAGCAGATGAGAGGCAACAAAAATGTACTTTATGGATATTCATGTTCAATATACCGTGTTCAATAGTTATACGGCGAGCTATAAAGAAGACGGCCGTGTACAACGTTGCAACCTACAATAAAACTGGAATAAACAAGTCGCTGGAATATAACTCATCAGTTTCAGTCAAAACACAATTTATTATTATGTCTAGGATAAAATATCTTGACTTTGTTTATTATAGCAACCAGTTTATTGGAGTGAAATGCACATAAAAGCCCTTATGTTATGCAGTCATATCACCTGAAATGCATATTGAGGTTTGGACAGGGTTCAGACTAACGGTGATGTACTTTCATAGACATGGCTAAAGTGTTTTCATCCTTTATGGCAGAAACGTTATGACTGCTTTTGTCGCATGTTAGAAAAGAATGCTGAAAAAGATGAGAAAGAGATCAGGAAGAGTGCATCAAAGAGCGAAAATACCACTCAGTGCACCTCTGTTGCTTAGTCAGAAGCCAGGAGCTCAACAAATAGTTAGCTGACAAATCAACACAACACAAGGCAAGTACATTTGCTGCCTAAGTGCTTAATAATAAAATAGAGAGACTATATAAAGGGACTGTGTGAGGATGATGAGGGCACATGCGAAGACATCAACGTGTAGCATGGGGAAGATTTATATTGCAACACTTTCAGACAGGTGCAGGGTAATCCCATTACATAGCAATCTCACACACACACACACACACACACACACACACACACACACACACACACACAGGCTGTACTCAGTTATTCCCTCACTCCTGAATCTTTTCTTAGTCCTCTCCCTATCCCCCTACCTTCTCTTTCTTTCCCGGGTTCCTCCACACACCCAAATACATACGTCCGGCCCAACAATTAAATCCCCATATGCATGAACCATTAAGGACATCAGGCATGGCTATTTGCTTATGTGTGTTAGAAGAGTGGGGGTGTGTGTGGGTGGAAGAGTGCATCTGTTCATTTCCACTTGGCCTGCAACCGGCTCGTCTCGTCTCCACGGTGATGCTCAGGGGCTCATCATCAGCACCTGTGAACAATTCATTACTGTAACCTAACTGCAGAGGTGTGTGTGTGTGTGTGTGTGTGTGTGTATGAAGGGAGTTCTAGATGGCCATAACCATGTCTGGCCCTTCAAGGGATGAATGGATGAACAGATGAGCAGGACTTCCATGGAGAAAAGAGAACTGCTAAGACAAACGGCCTTAAGCAGTCATCATTAAGATACTAGAAAATAATTTGTTCTTTCCAGGGGTCATTCTCTGCACCCTCACCCACCCCCTATTCATTACATAGACACCCCACACCCCCATCCATCCATGCATCTATTTATCTACTCTAACTCGGGATCTTTTTCCATTTTCACAATGCTCATTTGTTTTTTGGCAATTACCGGCATGCTATCAGTGGCCAGCAAAAACAGATAAACACCCATACACACACACCACACTCATTAGCAACCTTTACAGTGCCCGTGATGAATGTTTAGATTTATAAATGCCTCTGTTCATTATTCATCAAAAAAAAAAAAAAACTGCTAATTTGCCAGTAATATTGGCTCTGGCACAAACCTTATTTAGGACAGAGTTTGTGTGCATGTGTGTGTGCTTGTGTGCCAGTGGGAGAGAGGGAGGGAGAGGGAGAAAGAGAGAGCGAACTAGGATAGTCATTGACTTCCATAAATTATGTTAAAATATTAGGAAGTTCCTCATCAGATCAGTCATTAAAGGCCATGACCATCATGAATGTACGGTCCTGCTTAAACTTTTCATACTAACTGGCATTATGACTCATTTTAGATTTAAATGACTCGTTTATATGAATCGAACGATGTGACCTTTATTTAATTTGATTCATGCATCTAGAAACCCTGACTCACAAATCGAATCACGAGCCCAGCGGTTCCAAACCCTAGTGATGGTGGTGAAACAATGCTATGCACAGCAGTTACTGGAGGCATCGCATATGAGGAATACAGTCCAATCTGGATATTATCTGGATCTCACTTACAGTACCTGGATTATTTTTTTTTCTGTTAACCCTTATTTACTTATCTGTATTCATGAGGATGAGTCAAAAATTATCTGCACTTCTGTTGGCCGCACTTCTGTTGGCCTTATCAGCGCTTTCCATTCAAGGCTACTGTCTCCCCAGTCACTGCTGTGCAGGTGTGAACGTGTTACAGTACATCAGTTCATTTGTAACTGTGGTGCGAGCAAAAATGGATGCCCCACTTGTGACTTGTGTCTGAAAGAAGAGCAGCGTGCATTGATTAGTTTTTTTTTTTCTTTTTTTGGTCAGAGGTTATACTTTTGTGACAAAACAAGAGCATAAACAGAAGCGTTTGAATATCTGCAAAGAATTATTTATTATTATTATTTATTTTTTTATTTAGAGAGTCGTTACTGGTGACAAGACATGGATTCATCACTACAGGCCTGACAGTAACGGCAGAGTATGAAACAGAAACATGCTCAATAGCTGACAAAGAAAAATGTTCAAAAGTCAACCATCAGCTGGAAAACTGAGGCTTACAGCGATTCTCAAGGGCAGTATTGGAACATTATTAGAAAAAAACTTAAATGATCAACAGTGCTCATTACAATAAAATGCTTATTGAAAAGCTGAAGCCTAAACTTTGGCTTAAATGCAGAGGACTGCTATCCCTCTTGCTCCATCAGAACTTTATCTGTTTGTTCCCCTTAAAGCAGCTATGAGGATAAAGATTCACTTCTGATGAAGAAGTGAAGACAGCGGTTCATTTGTGACAGCAAAAAAAAATTTTTTAATGAGGGAATACAAAAGAGTGTTGACAGATGGACAAAATCTCATTGATTTTCAATGCGCTCTGTCAAAAAATTATGTATTTGTCTTTTCTAAATGATAACTAAGATTTCTATATTTCTACTTTTCTTATCATTCTTGACTCATCCTTGTATATTAGTTCACATACCATTTTATCTGTTTAAAGTTTTTTCATTTGGATTGGCCTGCATTGCTCTGTTTGTCTTCCACCCATGAGTGGTCTGATGATTTGGATGGGTAATAATGACTCGCATTTACATCAATCTGAAAGTTGGCTGCAACAACAACAACAAAAAGAAAAAAAAAAAAAAAAAACAACAGCAACAAAACAGCCAGCTGAATGCCTCAGTAAAAGCTGCCAAACTAACCATCAAGATGAAATAGCACCACATTTTCACAACACATTTAATTAAATTGCATTACAACAGGGGATGAATCCAAAGCTTGGACTGAAGGCCTGTTAGTCTGACAGTAAACCCATCACCATTCACTTCTTGTTGCTTTATTCTCAAACACACTGTGCATACCTGTACAGACGCACTGCTTAGACTCTGTGTGTTTAATGTCTGTGCAAACTTGTCTCATGAAACACTAAATCGACAGTATGTATCTGTCAGTGCACTCAGCAGCTGAGCAAACATGCTAACTCTAATTACACAGTAAGCTCTACTTCTCTTCACAACCAGTCCAGCAGTAAAGGGCCCACAGCGGGAATGCTAATGAGCGCTATCAAAACAAAGCCTTCCCTAATGACGGTTCTCAGATAACAGGGTGCAGACCTGCTAAAAAGAGAATGGGAAATAGAAAGCCTCTCTTAATGTACTCTTGATCGAATTTGACTAGAAGAGGAAGAGCGGGTGTTACTTTAGATACAAAAGCAATGATTTTATATTATTACATTTGCATAGACAGAAACTGGTCTGTATGATCCACTGTTACATAATGTTACACAAGATAGGGGACAACAAAAGATCATTGGTTTTACTATCTTGCTGCATACTGATCATCTCCATCCCTTTTGGTTTTATTGCAATATATTGCTTTTTTTCCCTTTGCATAATTTTTCCAATAGAGCTGTATTTTTTGGAAAGCTAAAAAAGAAACTTCACTTCACTGAAACATCACTTCACTGATTACTGCCAGACCAGTTGAATCAAGAAATCACTTAACCTGTCTGACAAAGTGAAGCACGCTTAAGAAATTCAAGAACAGATGAGAAACAAATTAATTGACATGTATCAGTCTGGAAAAGGTTACAAAGCCATTTCTTAGACTTTGGGACTTCAGCAAACCACAAGGAAAACGATTATCTACAAATGGAGAAAAGTTAAAACAGTGGTAAATGACGACTCATCCAGGAGCTCATAAAAGATCCCAGAACAACTGGCTCATTTGCCTCAGTTAAGGTTCATGATTCAACTATAAGAACAAGACTGAGCAAAAATGGCATCCATGGGAAAGTTCCATCCATGGCATCCAAGGCAAAAGCCACTGCTAACCAAAAAGAACACAAGGTACATCTTACAAAAAAAAAAAAAAAAAAAAACATCTTAAAAGACTGATGAGGTCAAAGGTTGAACTTTTTGGAAAGTTTGCATACCATTACATCTGGCATAAAACTAATAGCATTTAATAAAAAGAACACCAAACCAACAGTCAAACATGGTGGTGGTAGCAGCTTCAGGACCCGGAATTCTAAATGAAAAGCAAACAATTCAATTCAAGTTTATTTGTATAGAGCTTTTAACAACTGACATTGTCGCAAAGCAGCTTTACACAATCAAAACAATGCATTTTTTGTCCAATTATTAATATAGTTAAGTGTTACAAAAAGTTTTTAAAAATCTGGAAAGAAGCTGAGTCTTGTGCTATTCTGATGCAATTTCAGTAGAACAGCAGTAGTCAGGATATGAAAGGACAAATAAGTCTTGGGAGTGAACAGGTGGCTAAGTATAGCACTTAAAGGACAGAATAATGATTAAATGGGTCCAGTAACATCCACTACAATGCTATTAAAGGTCTTAAATGGATGTCAGGTTTGCAGATTAAGCACATTTTACAGTACGCCAGATCCATGAAACATCCACCACTGGTCATTGTTCTTGCATAGAGAATTCAATTTTGTATTTGTATTCACTGGGTTGAAAAAAAAAAGATTTAGCAATCTTAAGATTATTATTACCATTTATTTAAATCAAATTTCAACCAAACCACACAAAAAGGCTACAGGCTGAAATATTGAGCTGACATTAGTAATGGCTTGACTGTGCATTATTTCTCAGTTCATTATTTTTTCTGTATTATGTTTATGAGGCAAATAAACAATTGACTGACACAACGAAAAGATTTATATCGGCGAAATATTACATAGTATACTTGCAGTTGACTGATTGCCATTGAACATTTTTTGGATCTTAACACAGAAAGCACAGACCATGTGCTTGATAGCTCATGTCTTCCTCAAATGAATTGTTAACTGATTAAGAACGGTTAACTAAAGTTGCCACAGAGCCAAAAATACACACACAGGGTCAAAAAATATACAAACAGCACACCTAACATTTGGCTGTAAGCACGATAGGAAGTAGCACCTTTAGCAGATTACACATATAAATATAAATATGTGTGCTTTGCTTTTCCCTGAATCTTCGTGCACTTAAAAAATAATAATAATCCAAATGAACCTCCTCGAGAAGGTTTTATCAATGTCCATGTGGTGAGCTGCAATCTTTAACTAAGCATGACAAGCCTTCTTTCCTCAAAAGTTGTAGACAGTGACACTGGTGTTTCAACAGCTTCCAGCTCATGTCAGACCTGTGCTGGTGATTGCTGGGTTACTCCTAGCCATCTGAACCAGTTTCCTCACAACTGAGGGCAACAGTTTAGGCAGACAGTTTACTGACCAAGGCAAAGTGTCTACACCTCCTAATACAAGTACAGAGGAACCTTGGATAATTCGTGGACCGAGCATAATTCATTCTGAAAGTGGGCTCGTATTCCAAAACACTTGTAAATCAAAGCAAATTTTTCCATAAGAAATAATTGAAACTTAAATTATTCATTCCACAGCCCAAAAAAATAAATACATAAAAATAATTAATACAATCTATAAAGTAAAAATAAAACAAATTAACATGCACTTTACCTTTAAAAAAAGTAAAAATAAATCCTGACAGATGAGTGTTTCCGTTTATGCGCGCAGGCGCTGTGTATTTGTAATGTGCGTGCACACACACACATTACCTGAAAGACTGTTTTATTGGAAAAATTAGCAAGGAACATCGCTAATGACACTCGCGTGAGTGCATACTAATAGAATCACTGCTGTAAAGTACAACAAACAAACAAACCTGCACTTTACTTTTGGAACAGAGCAGTGTTTCTGTGTAGAGCAGAGTATGTGTGTGTGTGTGTGTAGCCGAAAGGGGGTGGGGGTGTTAAGGCGAGAGTGTGTGTGTGATGGTGCACGGTGTCAAATTACGCGCGCGCGCACACATAACGACAGGCCGATACAGAGAAGGAGAAAACGGATCTTTAACCTCTCTAATGAGACTTTCTTTTGCTTTATATTCGCGCACACGTGTGTTATAACAAACAGTACACACGCTTACACACGCGCTTACAAACACAAAATAAAAGATGTTTTACGCACACACACGTGGTCACAGTGTTGTAGTAAACAGTACACGCGTACTACCAGCTGTAATCATTCATCATCATCGGGAAGTTGAGCGAGATTGGACTAGGCAAATTAAAAGGCGTTAAAAGACAAGCGGGAGTAAAACCCAAAGTAAATTAAAGGTTGTAAATTAAAATTAAAATTAAAAAATTAAATAAAACAAAGAAAATTAAAGTAATTAGAGTCAGATCTGACCAAAAATTCCAAATTGAACAATGTGGCTTGTAACATAAGCGTGGCGCCGTATTGAATTATTGTCCTATGGGTCTTGGCATAGATTAGAAGTCTCTGTAATGAATGTATAAACACCATTCTTCTGATAGATTTTGCCCTAATTGGTCTTTTGATTACAGTGTGCTACAGTCATTGTTACTGTTGCAAGGTTGCAGCGAGGTCACTTCTGGGCCAAAATAAGCGCTAAACTTTCTCTACTTAATGCTTCATCCGCATCATGATAATGATCACAACCGCTCTGCGTTTAAGAGATTTGATAACTGGACTTGCAGCTTCTGAAGGCCACAAATGATTTCATTTCATTTTTCACCTGATGAACAAATTAACGTCGTCTGTGTCACTGGCACGCTAGCATTATGAACAGGAATGTTCAGAGGCGACACCGAGCGTTTTCTGTTCGACCCTCACACTAACCATCCTTAATTGACTAAATAATCAGGTGTAATTGCAATTACAGCCGTGCCACGGTTCCATTTGTAACTTATGAATACAAATTGACCCTGAAGTAACCCATTATTTGTGCATCCATTTTTGCATTCGCCTAACTTCTCTCTCCTTCCCTCTCTCGTGTTTACGAGATGATTTGGCTGAGTTATGGAAAAACATTTTACTTTGAAAATAAATGATGTGTAAACAAACAGGAATTAGTGGTAAAAGGAAAGGTGATTGAGAAATCTCTCTCGCTCATACTCTCTCTCTCTCTCTCTCATCCACTGTATAGTCATTGCCAAACCTAAGCTTCATGGATTTCTGTCTATTATTTTATAGACAATAACCCTGAAAAAATATCAACTCATTCCAATTTGGATGTTGCTGACATTCATGTGCTGCAAGAGACAAAAAAAAAGGAAGCAGCCGTTGTAAATAAGAAGGTAAGCTGTATTATTTCTGCTGATACATGACCATTGAAACTGAGACAAACACACACCACACATATGAAGTCTTAAAACACATTCCCTACACACTACCAAGTCCCTAAGGCAGCATACCATCTTGTGTAAGTCTGAAAGATCAAGATTGATTATAATGAATTTCTCTATGCTTCATGGCCTTGGGCCACTGATCATCTTGCCCTTTTATTAATAGCCTCCTGTCATACGGTGCTTACACACACACACACACACACACACACACACACACACACACACACACACACACACACAAGACACAATCAAACCTGCTCTGAGCGCACAGAAGATTTAAAGGCAGCAGCCAAGCATCTCTACTTCTCTTCTACATGACTGGCCAGAAAGATACAGACAACCTGAAATATTGAAATGTGCGTTCCGTAACTCAGCTCGCTCACAGTTTCCTGTCTTACTGTTCTTTTCCCCTCCATATAATAATCCCTCCCATCCTTGTGGGCTAGGGTGGGGTGAGACAAGTTTCAAAATAATGAATAAACATGTAAGTCTGTGCTGACAAGTCAAGGGCAAACATTAATTAATTAATGCCAAAACGTTGAAAGTTAGTTTAGATGTTTGTTTATTTATTTATTTATTTATTTATTTCCAAGGCATTTAATTAGAAATATGCAAATGCTCTCTCAGTTTCCAAAGTGTGGCGTGCTAATAGTAGGGAAATCAGTTTGGACTACATTTCAATTATATTTCCATAGAGGCTATATTCTCAGTTATACATAGAAAGAGAGAGAGAGAGAGAGAGAGAGAGAGAGAGAGAGAGAAAGATGTGAAGAAACTACTACTATTGACATAACCAGAGGGGGAAAAAATGGGCACATATTGGGTGCTTCTAAATTGCCCAGCATTGTGCCCTGCGTTCCCGGGACTAGGCTCCAGGCCCTGCATGACTCTACACAGGATGAGTGTATAGTGTAGATTATGTATGTACAGTATGTATGGATGGATGTATGCATGGATAGATGGACGGATGCATGGCAAATTCCTTCTTCCCCTATACGGTCTGTTTTTCATCCTCTCAGTTTGGTTGTGAGAGCTCTCTTAATTAATTTACAGTACTACAGATGTGTCCTGATTTATTGGTTATTCCGGTATATAAGAAGCCTGGAGAATTAAACTACATACCAAAAAAAAAAAATCATTATTATTATTTGTTTTTAGTTTAAATTATGTTATTTTAAGTAGTCTACAGTACATAAAACTTGAAAACTGAACACAGGATGAAATGCAGTGGAATGGAGAAGACATTTTGCAATGTCTTTGCCCAATGAATAACAATTCTAGACATGGGCAAACTGTACAAATGTATATTTTTTTGTTGTGTGTGTGTGTGTGTTGGGGGTGTCCCTATTTTTTATGCCTAATTTAGTTGTAGCCAATTCAATTCCCACCTGTCAATGTTAGGTGTTACGGCATTCTCACATCAAGGTGACAACTACCGACCAGGGAGGGTGAAGCTATCACATGCTTCTTCAGAGAAATTTGACAGCAGCCGCCCACATATTTTCGAATTTTGCTCCAGTTAATAATTTTTGCACAAAATGAGGTTTCTTCTTATTATTGCTCTTCAATTTTAACACGATGAGTTTGATAGCAAAATTAGTTTTTTTGTGTGTTTTTTGTGTGTTTTATCCCCAAATGAAGCAAGGAGTATGGTGTCCTCCAGAGACAAAGTGCAGACAAGAGTACAAAAGTACAAATGTTGTGAAAATGTGCTACAAATCCAAAAACAAATCAAAGTGAAATGAAAACCGCTGCAGAAGAGATTTGCTATACGGGAAATACTCCAGGGCAATAGGGGCATTGATGAGCTCCATTCGATCTACTGTAGCAGCTAAGCAGACCAGGACATACCGACAAACACAACGAGATGCAAAAAATTTATTTTGCAGGTTTTTTTTGTTGTTGTTTTTTGCATGTGCTTTGACTTTTTATGTTTTATTGTATTTGCATGGCATTTATGCGTTCACTTTTTGTCCATAGGTGCCATGATAAGCTGCTATATATTGTGCATGTTTTCCTGAAGTCACAAGCATGACTGCAAAAATATTATATTTTGTGAATTTTTTTTTGTGAATGATTTCTTGAGTTTTGTTGCACACAAAAACCTTTTTAATTATAAAGACTGCTAAAGATATGGTGTTTGCGCAAAATTCAAATCGCATTACGTTGGACGTTAAACAAAGCATACTAGTTATTCATTACTGCTGGCATAACTGGAACAGCAATAACAAAGTAAACAGCCTTTTTCTTGGCTTCAGCATTCTCCAAATATCCATAGAATGCATTTAGTTCACTCACAGAGGTGGCTGCTTTTGCTGATCACAAAACAGAAAGTAACACTGCGATTGGCTTTTCAGGTTGCATCATGTTTTGTTCTGAAATGCAGCCAATACATATCATGGTTTGCTTAAAGCATGTTCAAAGTTCATAGCTTCTGAAAGAAGGTTATGAAGTGGTTTTTAAATTAAAAGTTTTTCTATAGACAATCTTGTGTCTCAGAGGAAAATACGAGGGGTATGAATGTCAAATTGTGATTTTTGATTGTACAGAATAACAAAACACAGTTATAACTCATGAGAGTAAAAATTTATAATCCCCTGCTCCACTAATGCATTTATCCCAGCATTTCACTAGTGCTTAGATACCATCAATGTTTTCTCAAATCGAAGTTTTCTCCGTACATTGAAACCATGATCATGCTACCTGCCTCAAGTCTGAAAAGCCAACCTCGCAGGAACTTCTTTAATGGCCCCAACATGTGTCAATGGCTTGGAATGAGGTCAGGACTGCAGGTAATGTGGTAATAACTCCCAGCCGAGTTCCTGTAATGTGCAAGTGCTGTTGGTGAATGATTGTGTCCCAAAGCAGATACATCTCTTCAGCAAGTTGGTGACAAGTTATCCATCGATTTTCAAAGATCAGTTGTTCTGAATGTTCACTGGAGCGACTGAAGTGGGCTCTGAGCTGCCTCTGCCGGGATCGTCATTCATGGATGTACGACCTTCTTTAAAACATTCAATCAATGGAGCCAAATGGACATTATGTGGTAAAATAAAAAACGTTTGTGGCATATCTTTGCAAGAACAAAGTGAAATTCTTTCTGTTAAAAAGCTGGGATCAGAGCGCAGGGTCAGCAATGATATGGTGCCCTCGGAGCAGAAAGGGTTAAGGGCCTGGCTCAAGGGCCCAGCAATGGTAATTTGGTGGAGCTAGGCCGAGAACTGCTGACATTCTGATCAGTTACTCAAAGCCCTAACTGTCCTGAAGTGTATAAAAACGTAAAATAGAGAAAATCACTAATCCTTTATCTTATAAGCATTAAGAAACAACAAAAAAAAACTGAACTGTTTCTCTGACATTAGATCAGCTCTAACATACAGCTCTAACATACAGCTCTAACAACATCTATCACACCAACATACACCAACAAACAAACGCCGATGGAAGATGATGATAAACATTTTGTTGTCTCATTTAGGCTAACAGGACATTATGAATTGGTCAATTTTGACTAAAACATATATAAAAAGTAACTCATAAATGTGGCAGCTTTTTTCCTAAGACAACACCATCACTCCATCTTTTTCACAGGTTGTTGTTTCCTGCCTTTAAGTGCAGCTCTTAAAAATACTCTTTCCTCAAACGCAGCTCTCTTTAACAGCCTCTCTCTTTCCCTTTGTCTTTCACATAATCTAAAAAAAAAAAAAAAAAAAAGGCAAATTGAAAAGATCTTAATGTGGACATAATAGAAAACACAACCATAATGTGCATTTGCCTTCAATTATAGTCAGGGAATTAGATTTCAACAACCATGATAAAAATGAGAACTAAGTTTATTTGATTAGCATGATGATTATGCTTAAGGATACTCAATATTCAAATTGACCCTATTCCAGTGCAAGAGGCATCTCAGGGTAGAAAGAGAAGCTCCACGAAGCGATGCACCCATCATGCATAGTGGCCACTGTACAAGCCTCTGGAGGCTTATGATCTGGGGTTGCTTCACTTGGTCAGGTCTAGACTTAGCAACATCAAAGCTTTTGACTGGTACTGTTTTCCAGGACTCAAACAATGAGAGTAGTTCTGGGAGCTTGAGGAGTCATTTCCACACATGAATTGGCCACTGTAACCAAACCTAAATGTGTTCAATGAAATATTAGAGTATGCGATTATTTTTTTTGGCCAGACAGTGTAGTATTGAATTTTGTCCAAATGGTCTACCATTTCATTGTGGAAGTAAAAAAAAGGATTATTATATTTATTTCTAAACATTTTAAACTTGAAATGATCTTGTTTTGTTACCAGATGATACTTTTAAGATTTATTTCTAGAAAGAGGCTAAATAAGCCACCAATAGAACATTAAAGCTTACAGATACTGTTATAAAATATGCAGAGAGATAGGGTTTATTGTTTATAGAAAATATCAGATAAATGCAATTATATTTGCAACATTTACACTTTTCTAAAATGCCATTTTTGCATTGGCAACAATGAACATGAAGTAATATTCCACGCTTCTAATATCAGACATTTAAAATTTCAGGGGAGCTGTTATGTCTTGTCATTAAGTCAGAATTAAAACAAGTACAAATTTCTTTTTTTGGTGTACTCATCATAGCTATTTATTTATTCATTCATTCATTCATTCATTTCATACATGCATGTATGAAATAAATAAATAGCTGATACAGACCAAACATACAAATATTCAATTTTTTTTTTACCAAAAGCAAATTTGACCAAATCTAACCATCGTCTTTTTACCATGCAGATTTAATTTTTGTTTCCAATAATCACATGATTTTTTAAAAAGGTAATTCCCTATACGCATTTTATGGCTGTAGAAAAGAAAAAAGTAATTCAGGTACTTATTCTAAGGATTTTTAAGATTTTACACCTTTTGTATTAAAATATTACATTTAAAAAAAAGTAAGAAATGGAAAATTAATACAACTTGCATATATATAATGCCCTTAGTATGGTGACATCATTTGTGCTACTTACACACGTCAACCTGTCAGCTCTGCATGTCGCACTAAACCCGTCTACAAACTACAAACTCAACTCCTCCTTTCTCAAATTGTCTTTTAACTTAATGTCAATTAATGAAGTTGATTAATTAATTAATTAATTAATTAATTAATTAACAAACAATTAATGCTTTTCTTTAAAAAGAAAAAATAATTTTCCTTCTTTTTGTTTCCTTTAACACTACACAGTAAATATTGCATAAGTTGATTTACTTATCCAGTTGGCAGCATATATTTTGGGCAAGCAGCACAGAATTGGCAGCCTGCTTTTCCCCCCCCTTCATTGTTTTTCACACAACACAAAATTCAACAGCATCTTATCTCAGCTGCAGGCAAACTGGCAACATGTTTGAGAGGATCTTGAACAGGAATTAGTCTGCTGCACCAACAGGCTTGACCTGCATAATGCACGTAGACAGGAGAATATCTGTTAACTGATGCCTGAGTGTGTGGAAATTTCTCCTTTTCCCTATGGATCTCTGGCTTAAATGTACATCTCTGAAATTCAGTACGTTTGAGGTAAGAGAAATGAGGGAAGACTAGAATGGAGCTAAAGGTGTCAAGTAAATCATAGGAAAGTCGATTTTTACTCCAAACACGTTTTTGTAATAGTGGATAGAGCTTACTTCACTCCACATCATGCTAAAGATTTTTCAGGTGTGAATCTCCCATTCTACCATGTGCCGAAGGTGTTCTACTGGACTCTAGTCTAGTGCTTGGAAAAATACTGAAGAACACTGAACTCATTGTCATGTTCATGAAACTAGTTTGGGTTGACTTTTGTCTTGTGACAATAGTGCATTTTCATGCTGGAATAAGTCATTAGGAAATGAGTAAATCGTGGACACGGTGGGATGCACATGTTCAGCAACAATACTCAAATAAACTGTGGCATTCAAGCCATGATTGATGGTATTAACAAACCCAAATTGTGCTGAGAAAACATTCCCCACAACATCAAACCACCTCATCTGTTCACACAAGGCAGATTGGGTCCATGGATTCATGCTGTTAGTGCTAAATTGTGACCCTACAATCTTTGTGCCTCAGCAGAAATCAAGATTTATCAGGCTAGGCTATGTTTTCCAATCTTCAGCTGTGAGCCTGTGCCCATTGAAGCCTCAGCTTTCTGTTCTTGGCTGACTGTAGTGAAACCCAACATAATCTTCTGCTGTTGTAGCCGATCTGCCTCGAGGTTCAAAGTATTATGCATTTTGAGATGCTTTTCTGATCCTTACCACAATAGTACAATAGTACAGAGACACTGGTGGGGTATCTGTAGTCTTTCTCTCAGGTGAAACCAATCTGGTTATTCTCCATTAATGCCTCTTACCAAGACTCTAAACTGTTCCACACATGCAGGTTTTGTGTTTTTTGCACCATTCGAAGGCTGTTTTTTCACTAAGCACACTGGCCTAGCACCTAATGTAAAAAAAGTAAACTCTATTAACATCTGTGTGTCAAAGTCAGCAAGATCAGCAGTTAGAGAAATATTTAAATTACTTTTACATTTGGAATTTGGCAGATACCCTTATCCAGGGCGACTTAAAAAAAAGTGCTTTAAGTTCTATTAATAAATACATCCTTATTCTGGCCCACTATGTTATTGAACAGTACCATATTAAGTGTTAAAGTGTCATTTGAAGACTGCCAATGACTGAGCTGTTAGCATCTAGAGGCAGCTCATTCCAGAAGAGAGTATTGATGCATGCCCTCTTTGGGCCCTGAGAGATAGTGGGATGAGTCGAGCAGTTCTAGATAATTGAATCCACCCCCCTGCCATACCCATAAAAAAGCAAAGTTTTTGTTTATTTGATGCATTCCCCTTTAAAGAAAACATGTCTTGGCTTAAGCATTAATCTGACTGAACACTGCTACATTTACAGCTTAGTTTAATTATATTCATGACTTTATTTAAAAAAAGAAAATCAGTCTTCAAGTAAGATGCTGTCTCCACCTTGTCGAAGAAAAAAACCTTTTTGTTGAGTTGAAAGCATAGGAGTCATTAGACCCCTTTTACTGAGGCACATACTCTGGTATTGATCCGCTGTGCCCCAGTAAAATCTCATGTTTAAGTTTTAACAAGCTCCTATATTTGACAGTGGATTAACGTAGATTCATAATAATAGGAAAGAATTGATTTTTTTTTTCTTAGCCACAATTTAATCTTTACAGCTCCACAATGCATGTTATAGCTGGTGCACTGCAGCACAGGGCATTTTATGTATTGGCACATTTTAAGTATCAGCATATTGTGAATTAGGACTGAGATGTGATGCACTCTAAAAATATAACCAAAGGAACCTATTATCACCACTAGAAAAAAACATATTTGCAAGCTAGAAATCATAATTTTAATAGAGTAAACATTTTAAACTGAAGACTTAATTTGAATGAATTGTGGGTGTTAACTCTAGCAGATCTTAGTATTAGGCAAATACAACCTCAGATGAACAACATATATTTTTTTTTCCTCCATGTCACGATTTATTTAACAAAACTGAAGCCAAAAAGAAAGAATTATGTGGGCAATACGAATTACCCTCCATGATTCAATAGCTTTAATAGCTATCAGTCTGTTGCATCGTTGTGCAGTTGTGTTAAGGTCCTGCCACAGCATTTCATTTCTGGACTTTTTCTAGGCCATCAAAAAAAATAAACTTGATTCTTTTATTTTTCAGCCATTCTGACATATATTTACCGGTGTGCTTTAAATCATTGTCCTGTTGCATAATCTAATTTTGACAAGTTTTAGCTGTCAGACAGATGGCCTCACATTAGAATACTCTGGTATACAGAGGAGTTCATGGTCGATTTATTGACTACAATATGCCCAGGTCCTGTGTCTGGAAAAATAACCAAATTTCAATGACATGCTTGACAGTGGGTATGAGGTGTTTCTGATGAAATGCTGTTTGTTTTTTAAGACCAAACAACTCACCTTGGCTTCATTTGTCCATAGGACATTGTTCCAAAAGCCTTGTTTGTTCAGATGCAGTTTTTCAAACCTTACTTGTGGTTCCATTTTCTACTTAGACAGAAGAGGGTCCTCCTGGCAACCTTTCCAAACAAAACATACATGTTCAATCTTCTTCCAATTGTGCTGTCATGGATTTTTTTTTTTTAGTATTGCCCACTCTTTTTTGTGTCTTCATTTTTGTTAAATAAATAATTGTATGTACAAGTTATATGTTGTTGTTTGTCTGAGGTTATATTTGCCGATATCTTCATTAATATCTCTAGATAAATAATAAAAAAAAAGTTTTGTCTGTACATTGGTCAGAATACGCTCTTTCAATGGCATCCTCACTTTTCAAACATCGGAGGACCCACAACCAGGTTGAGAAGATATTGTCTATATGTGTGATTTTGTCACAGCATCACGCAAAACTGACTGGACAGAATTTAAACTTTGCCAGTCCTTAGGTATTTGACTGTAAGTTTAACCTGCAACATAAATGAAATCAAAATGTTGAGTAAAATGATTATGTGCCAGATTTAATAATCCACTTTGAAAAGAAGCTACTAATTAGCTACTTGCTCAGTGTAAAATAAAAAACACCTGCAAAAATAGATATTAATTAGAAAAGCTCTCACTCATTCACTCACTCATCTTCTATACCGCTTTATCCTGCATTCAGGGTCACAGGGACCTGGAGTATATCCCAGGAGGCTTAGGGCACGAGGCAGGGTACACCCTGGACAGGGTGCCAATCCATCACAGGGCACACACACATACACACACTCACACACTTATTCACACACTACGGGCAATTTGGGAATGCCAATTATCCTAACCTGAATATCTTTGGACTGTGGGAGGAAACCGGAGTACCCGGAGGAAACCCACCAAGCACGGGGAGAACATGCAAACTCCATGCACACAGAAATGGGAATCGAGCCTGGACGCTGGAGGTGCAAGGCGACAGTGCTAACCACTACACCACCGTGCCGCCATTAGAAAAGCTAAACTACTGTAAATTTTCTTACTGGCATTACTTAATATTTTCACCTCTGAAATAACAGCGCTGAAGTGGTATAAGTAAAGTTTAACTTTTCGGTTTTTCATTTGTTCTGATTCACTCTCTGATTACAGAGTAGGGAGTGTATTTGGCTGAGGACAAAAGAAGTCCAACAAGGTGTAAGAAACTCGACCTTACAAAAAAAAACTCACAGAAAGACAGGCAGACGTATATGGGCTTCAACCTGAAATAATAATATCACCAATTACATTACAGCTGTTCAGCTCATTTTTAGCTTTAACCTTTTAACTATTTCTACAAACTCCTTTCCCGTCAAAGACAGGTACTTATACTAACATGTAAAAGTGCAATAAACAGGAAAATAAATAGAATTTTTTTAATATATATTTTTCTATTTTTCTGTACTTGTCAATGTAAAAAAGTTATCCATCTGCTTTAATTAGTTTGTGAGATATACTCATTTTTATAAACAGTATTACACACAATGATTATGCACACATAATGTGCATAAGTCATATTTATCAATGTAAACAAAGCAAACCTAGCATAGCAGCGTATAAGAAAAAGTGCTATTAATGAAATCTCCTAAGATAGGGATAGTATTTGTGCCATGGGGAGCCAAAACATGCTTTGGTTTTTCCCTTTAATGGACGACTACAATGAAGATTACATTGTTTGTTTAAAATGAGTCTTTATTCACATACATTGCCAAGTAGGACACTTAAATTGGAACTTGCATACTTCTGTGTGAGAGATGAAAACCTCTTCTATCTACAGTGTTGCTTTTGTTCCTACAAAACCTACCAAGATCAAGGACATGCTTCTTAAGCTATGATGATTGTTTAATCTCATCTCTTGAATGAAGGTTGTTGGTTGTCATGCATCAGATGATTAACAACGGAACTGATCCTTTCCACCATCATTAAAACATTACAAGTGAAATACACAGAGAGGTATCCATCTGCTGACTTACTGTCTACCTTAGGGAGAAAGAGGAGGACCTTTACAAAAAGTCTGGTCAAGTAAAACCAATATTTTGCAAAAAATTAAATCCTTACTAAAACGAACAGGACAGAATAGTTAGTTCTCTGTGGATATGAATTTTATAGGATATTCTACTTCTACTTCTGTCCATGACTTTTATGACATTAATTTAAATTAATTATCCTCATGCTAAAAAATTAAAATATAGTTGTGTTTTTCTGGCCAAAACGCATTATTTATCCAGTATAATTATATATAATTCATTATATTTAATATGCTAATCTTTATTTTACAAGGGCTTGGAAGAGTTTCAAGCAGATCTTCATAGGCAAAAGATAAAAATTGCCATCATCGCTGACCGGCCCCTTTTTGGAATACAACCATAAGACAGCGACTATTGTGGTTGAGGGAAAAAAAATCCAAGAAGGATGTAATAGTCCAAGGTGTTGGCCTTTGCTGATGCGAATAATCTGGGCTCTGAATCGAAGCTATCCAATTGCATTTTGAACAGTTCCTTGAACTTAATGGGCAAGAGTGCAAAAATAATGGATCTTGTGATATCTAGTTCTGTGTTGTATTCAGATTTTTTTTTTGTGAAGAAAACACAAGATAATATATATTGTTTTAAGTCAATACCACTTACCCAAAGCAGCAATGGCGATGCTCAAAACATACATTATATATATTTAATTCCACATGAATGTGGTTTTCTAAAATAAATTTAATTCCGCAGGAAACAGGATGAGTACACTAGCTCAAACACTAGCTTGGGATCACCTGTTTATATAATATATTTACTGTAAATGTGTTTCAAATATTATGCTTCCCAAAATGTTTTTTATTGCCTATACCAAAAGTTAATTCTCAGACTTGAGAATAATCAAACCTCATGCTTTTTGGTCAAACTGTTGCAAATGCAAGCTGTTTGCTGCAAAAAATGTTTTTATTTCCTTAATCTAGAAGAGAATTTGCAAGGCTTTACGAGATTAGTAGCTATCAAAATAGACCAAAGAAACCAAGTGCTCTATGAGCAAGTTACTGGATTTTTACAAAAAGTTTGGAAATGTTTTACAAACGCTTTAAAATGAGAGTTAAAACCATTTACTTTATTTTACATGTTTGGCACAGTGACTTTTACATACGGTATATAAAATCACTGGTAGATCTATATGGGACTACCATAATTTCCTTTTTTTTTTTTACAGGAATATCATACAGCTCCTGAAACAAAATTGGCATTTCAGTGGGGTCAAGTTATTGCGCTACTTCAAGTAACAAAAACAAATAGATTGAAGGAGAGTTTTGAACACTAACATTGTGGAAGAAATTTAGTCGGAGAAAATCATGTATGGAGCTCACTTAAACACTTGAAGTTCCACAAAATTAACAGCAAAAACCAAAGCTATGTTTAATAGTCAAAGGAAGAGCATTTTCATATGCACACAATGTGATGAGAACTCACAGGATTGGGACATAAATGATCCTATTCCAGAGTGATGAGTGCATCAGGGTTAAAAGGGAAACACATGAAGTGATGCACCTCTTATGCATAGTGCCGACTATACAAGCCTCTGAAGGCAATGTTATGATATGGCTTAACATAGTTATGTGGCACTATAATAAAGTCAGCTGATGATCTGAATGACCAGGTTATCGTATCTATGGAGTTTTTCTTTCCTGATGGAACGGGGATATTCCAAGACTCAAATTGTGAAAGAGTGGTTCTGGGAGCATGTGTATGCTGTATACTGTAATCAAAGCTAAAAGTGCCCGAATGAAATATTATTTAAAATAAAAATTATTATAAATTATTATTATAAATATTAGTGTGTGCAACTTTTTTTTTTTGATCAGCCAGTGTATTTTTAAATGCAGAACTGCAGTGTGAAAAAAGTTTAAAATTGTATGGAAAAATCTGAAAGCTGCTACAGACAATCTACAGTAATTAGACCAACTTGATTTATTTACTGATTGATAACTTAAAAACCTGCGCTTTTAATTGCAATAATAAACGGCATAAACTTAAACTTTTTTTCTAAACACTGGAAAAACACACTAAACCGATTTAATAGTTATGAGTTGGAAACTTAAAAACTTGTGCAGATCTTAACTTAAAGACTTGTGCTAATCAAGCATTAAATTCTACTGATAAAATGTACTTCCCCTTACTCAATGTCTGCTGGTTCTACTTAAGGGATAACATTGAACAAATGCACCTTGCAAATACGCCTTTAGAACAGTGTTAATATCAAACCCATGGCCTGAGCGGGACTCAAACTCCAGTTGCTGTGGTGAGAGCACTGCACGTTTACCACTGGACCACTAGAGAACATGCTGTAGTACTAGTAAATACACATACTGAGCAGCACAAAAACTATATTATATATATAAAAAAAAACAAACAAAAAAAACAACGAACAACAGCGATTTCGCTAAACATTTAATTGGAAAACAGGCAAAATGATTAAACAAACAAGCAAGGAAAAAAAGACCATTTGAGACACTAAGAGATAGGTGACATGTGTGCAGTATGCAGGAAGCTACTGTATCCATCTCCATCTCTGACTGGAATTCTAAACTCTTTTAGAAACTCAAGGGACCATCAATGTGGTCGGATACTGTGTGAGTCAATGTTAACTGGCAAAAATGCTCCAAATAAGTTACAATATCCTTGTATTGAGGTTTATATTGTATTTGCAAAGTAGTGTTTGGGTCATTTATTCAACATTATCTTAATACTATTAAAACCCATACCAACGTTATCTTAATACCATTTTACTGTATTCACTATAATTTTCTAAAATAATGTGATCCTGATGTTGGACATCATTGCAACGTGTTGAGTGGACAGTTGAAGACAAAAAAAAAAATAAAAAA
>JAOVVA010000035.1:4800718-4832731 GCA_028565275.1 Leiocassis micropogon
ATTAAATATATCACATGGTCTTTCTCTAATCGTCAGCGTTTTACCACAGCTCTGTAGAGGATAAAGCCCTAACAGTTTAATGTTTATAGATTTGATATTACAAAAAAAAAAGCATATTAGAACTGTTGCTGCATCTGGTGTAGTGTTTTGAGTGGAAAGACTTTTTAATCTGCGTTGCTGGATGGCATGAGGTGGTCTGTTTTAGACAGGTGATGTACACAGTGCACAGGCAGGCTGCATTAAAAAGGCATCATCTATAATCCAAATGAAAAACAGACAGGAGGGTCAAAAAGGGGAAACTAGAGTTAGAGAGCTGGGAAACAGAAACACAGGCACATAGAGATGCTAGGAAGCTGGGAAAAAAGGCTAGGTACCACATATTTTGATCATATAAGACTTCTCCACTAGAGAGGACAATGTGTTAAAATTAACAAACTAATTATGAACCACTAGGTGGGTACACTATGGATGACATCACAAGGGGTTGAGTCAGGACCAGGAAGTGTACTGTATATAAGGAGTGTCACAGTGTATATGGAGCAAAAAAAAAAGCATCATGCTCTGAGGTGATGTGTTATAAATCTGTTGTGTATCATGCATGTTGGGTTATACCTAGATCATAGGCTATTAAAATTTCTTGATAATAGCTTGCCGATATGGAAATGGAGCATTGTAATTAGTGACATGGAAAGATAATATTGGGATTTGTATTCGTACCATTTTATTTATTTAATGATAACACATCCCCTAAGCTTTGGTTCATTAATGAGCCCACTGACTAAACTGGGACTTATGTACATTATTATGAGGTTAATAATATATATTTTACAGTAATTTCTCATGTACTTTAAGTCTATGTTGTTTTGTATTATTATACATTATAATTGAATCATATTTTAATATGGGAGTATTGGCTGTATGAGACATATGCATGTTTTGCCCCACTTTGTGTAAAGAAGCAGCACTATGATTCCTTGAACTGTTGAAAACTTTCCATTCGATTGGGCCAGGTCAGATTAGACTGTTATGATTAAAGTGTTTATGCGATGCATTCCCATTATTAGTGGTTTATTAGGGTCTATGTAAACATATGTATTGTAATAGTGACCAAGGACCAAATCTAGGATTCTTAAAATGGGCTCATCTTAATATATTTCTCTTCACTCAAACACACAGTAGCTCTCTAGTTCTCTAAGGTTCAGTAATTCTCTAGCTGGCTGCAGGTTTCCTGCAGGGTCTATAGACTCTTACGTGCTTCTGAGGACTCTGTGTGTAACACGGGAAAGCCTGGAGCTGCCTGCCACACTAAACTGAGCTGACATGTGCATGGATACACACACACACACGGAGAGATAGGGCAACCTTAAATTGAAACCACACTGACACGCACAGACGGCACTCACACTTGGTGACCTTTTCATTTCGTGGTAAAGAAGATGTCAAAAGTGGAGTTCTGTTGTAGAGAAGTACTTGGCTTACAGATTTAATAGGGAAGCGGTTCTCGTGGATGACCGGAGGCAGATCCTACAAGCACAAGTCTATATAAAAGGCATTCTAATCCTAACCACTTGCCCTTGACTGAGTCTGTGTGTGAACTCATAAAAATATCAGGACCAAGAAAGTGCTTTGATATGCCTTTCAGCTCATGTCAAACTCTTATTATAACCTTTAAGGTAGTTTTCTCCCTTGACTGATATTACTGCATGGGTCGGTTAAAAGCTTAGGTAAACTGGAGCTCCACAAACGAGTGCTCTTCTCCACCCTGGACATTTAAGTGAAGACCTAGATTTTAGAACATAGTCCATACTTCATTTTATGACTCTGGACCTTGATCCAGCTCCGACACAGGAAATCTTTTTTGTAATGTAAGTTGGGGTCGATAGTCGGGATGTCGGTGAGTAAACGTGTTTTTTTGACGCACATCTGAAAAAACCATAGTCAAAAGCAATACCTCAGGTTGAAACATGGGCAGACAGCATCAAATGGGGATGCTCCATAATCAAGGAGAAAAAACCCCCCAAAAAAACAAACAAAGGTCAAAATCAAGAAACCTTGTAACTGGGAACTATAGGAAACATGAGGGGAAATTTGCATGTAAATGCATGTTTTGGTCTTGCATGGAAACTAGGATGCATGAGCATATAGCGTCTGGACATAAGTGAAAACGAATCTTTACTAACATACATTTAGCATATTTGTCACACCTAAATTGTTGAGATCATCAAAAGAAATAATAAAAACAGCCAAATTAAAGCAATTTCCCTCTGGGATTAATAAAGTTATTTGAATCTTGAATCAAACATAATTTTGGATTAATTTAGATACATGTAAATTACTTTTTTCTCATCTGTTCTTGATTTTCTATAGATTGTGTTGCTTTTTAGATCTTTTAGCATACTTCACTCTGTCAGACAGTGATTTTATTTAAGTGATTTCTTTATTTAGCATGTCTGGCAGTAATCAGGCCAGGGTGTGGCAAGTGAAATTTAACTTAGCTTTCCAAAAATCCCAGTTTATTCATTATTTAGCAAGGAAGCAATTACTTTTTCACATAGGTTTACGTAGCTTTGGCCAGCTTTTTTCCCTTAATAAATGAAATCCTCAATTAAAAACTGCATTATCTGTATAATATTACAATTTGTTTGATGATCTGAATCATTTAAGTGTGACAAGTACTGTATGCCAAAAAAAAAAATCAGGGAAGGGTAAACACTTTTTCATGGTACTGTATTTACAAAAACTAAAAATAACCTGGGAAGTATGGGTATGGTCAGAGTGCTGTCAGCAGCTACTAGAGTTAGTAATTAGCATGCAAATGGAATAAACAGAAAAGAGATAACTTAGGCTGGTTATTAGACCATAGCAGAAGACAGTATGAAACAATGAAGTAACACAACTGAACTCTAAACTTAAATAGCATTGATGTTTATTGTTGGATTTCTTTTTCTTACTGGTTTTAAAATATTAACAACTACTAAATGTATCTAATGTGCATTGAATTGCTGTTTAACTTGCGTTTTTTTTCTTTTTTCTTTCAAATGTCACATTGCCACTGATCTTCTGCACCACACACCAGTCCAGTAGGTGGCTGGATTGACCTCATAAAACAAAAAATTTTAGTTGTTACACAAAAAAAAAAGCCACGGCAACACGGCAACAGGATATGTCTTCTGACATGGCTGAATAAGAAATAAGAATTTACTCACTGCATTAGTTAGGGTTAAATAACTTGTTACCAGCTGAAACATATTAATCACTGCAGTAATTATCCAAGGTAAGGCTCTTATCTAATTGCTTAAATCCAGGTTGGGACTTTTATTTTGGCCGGTTAGTGGAGATTAAAAACTCTGAATCAATTCTGAATTGAAAACTGGATCTGTGGTTCAATGAATTGAATTGATTAAAACAAAGCCTGATCAAATTCCATATTCAATTAATTCTTATAACTCTAATGAAGTGTATGTCAACAGAAAAGACCTTAACAAGACAAAAGCTAAAAAAAAAAAAAAAAATCACAAAAAGTCTCCAGAACCCTCCAGGGGATATCTCTGATTGATCAGAAACTAATTAAGAGACACGAGGGCAATAAACCTGTGACAGAGGCTGTGATTTGTGGAAGACACAAATCAAAACAAATGGACATGCAAACAGATGGAGATTAAGACAAAATCACACTGAGTGTGAATTACATGACATTCACCAGCTGCCCGCTCATGAAACCTCAGTCTATTGGTTTGGATTAGTCAGAGTTCACTAACACTCTGGCCAAACCCAGGATTCATTTCTGGACTTACACATGGCTGCTTGCTGTGAGATAGATGGTATGCCTTACTGGAAAGCAGTCTATGCTCACATCATATTGGACACATTTGATGCATCATGGGGCCATTACGTTCACCCAGAGTGGTACTAACTCATCCTGGTCTTTGTCACTCTCTCTTCATCTCTCTCTCCCTCTCTTCCTTCTGTTATTAAAACAAGTTATGGAACTGCATATTGGTCTTTATCACACACAATATCAATCAATTTAATAATTGAAAAACCTCATTTGCATGTTAGTTATGATGATACTTCTTTTTAGGCAATTGAGGATTTTGCTACAAATGTCAGAATCTGAAGTTGCATTCCAGATGCACTTTGCTGGTTAACACATAAAACAGATGCTTAACAATGTCACAACAAAGATGAGCAAATAGCCAGCAGCACTAAAACAATTTACGTGTCATGAGGCGCCGTGGTTCAAAATCTTTTTCCTTCATTTTATATAATGTCTGGGTTGACAGGAGAAATGAACACATGTTACAATATCAGCATGAGAGGGGAACATGCAATGTAAAACACACTGCCTGGACAAAACAAGTTGCACATCCTAATATTAATTTGATCACCGTTAGCTTTGATTACAGTGCACAGTGTGGTGGCTGGTTCATGTGTGAAAATGATTCCTCATGCTCCCAGGACAGCGCTTTCACAATTTGAGTCCTGGGATGTAAAAGTCCACAGATGTGATAATCTGGTCATTCCCTACACTCAGGTCATCAGCTGACTTCATTTTATTGCCACATAATGTTTCAGAGGCTAGACCAGGTCGACTGAATCAATCACAGATCATATCACTGCCTCCAGAGGCTTGTACAGTGGCCACTATGCATGATGGGTGGATCGCTTTATGTGCTTCACATCTCACCCTGACACACCCATGGATTGGGTCATTCTGAACCCATCATGACCTTTTCTTTAAAGTCCAATCTTTATGCTCCCTAGCAAACTGATGCCTTATTCTGATTAGTCTCAAGAACAAGTGGTTTTCTTACGGACACAGAGCTGTTTGTATGCGTATGAAAACACTCTTAATTTCACTATTAAACATAATATCTACCGGGGATTTTACCAATTTTTTCCAATGATATTTAATTAGCAAAGTTGACAGATCAGCACTATCCTTACAGGTATAAATAATGTGTTTTGACTCTGCGACTTGTGCTAGAAAGTGTATGCACATTTTCATGACTCCACTAAACATGCTAACCATTATCACTCTCATTGTTCTTGAATAAGAGACCAAGATGGAGAGATTTCACATTTGCACATTTGTGGATGTACATACACACAGTATGAACACTTATACAACATTTCAAACAAACTTTGATTTTATAAACTTTCTGCTGACTGGGTGTTTACCTGAGCGGCAAAGCGAAACTCTCATCTTTGCGTCATGATCAAGGGAGACTCACATTTGATTTCTGGCTCCTTTCAAGCATTCAGTAACAATATCTCATCTTCCTTTAATGCAACGGTGACATGGCGCTTGATTAGGCGCTGATCAAAAACAGATGATCATGATTAATGCTTACATCGCATGAGAGGGTGGAGAGGAAACAACAAGACTCAATGGACACAATAACACTTTATCAGAGCGTTTCTAAACAAATCCAATAACACTGCAAATACAAGCACTCTATGTTCAACTAACCAGCGTGAATTCTTAGGTTCCATCACTTTTTGCTTTGTCGTGTGTGTGCCCTGGACAACTATTGTTTATGTCAGTGTTGGAACAACATGTCAATCACTGTTTGTTTCTGGGATGTCAGTTTCTACCTTGTGACAGGCAGCAGTATAAACGTGTCAGATAGTAGTGGAACGCCTGATCCTTGAAAATCGACAGATAACTTGTCACCAACTTGTGGAAGAGACGTATCTGTCTGTGGGAACTATACACGCACTCACTCACCAACACCACTTGCACATTACAGGAACTCCGTTGGAAGTTATTGCCACATTCCCCCTACAGTCCTCACCTCACCACAAGACATTTCCACATATTTGAAACATAAAAAAAATGTTAATGGGAAGCCAGTGTTTTCGACTTGAAGCAGGCAGTTTAATAATCTCTATGGCGTACTGAGAAAAATGCTAGAATAAGTGCATTAGTGTAGCAGGGGATTACATAGAGAAATAGAGTTTTTATTCTCATAACTGTGCTCTATTATTCTGCACAGTCCTGGTTTTACTTGAAATTACCTTGTATATTTTTTCTATTAATTTTTAGACATTCCTACTAATAATACAGTATAATCTTCTGCGTCAAAAAAAAATTAATCCATCATTGAAAAATATCCAATTTTTTCTGGCTTCTTATTAGTTATAAGCTCAATTATATAACCTCCTAGATTCCAAATTTCAATCATAATTTGCTACTCCTCATTGTTTCCCTACTAGTAGTCTTACACCTTAACATAACCTGAGAACAAGTCCAACAACAATAATAAAATGACTGCTCTTTTATGTAGTTTCCATTCATACTATCCTGTGTAACATGCACAACTTGCTAGGATTTTTTACACAGTGTGCAGACACCCACAATCGGTATTCTGAATTAGGATTGAAACCACTGCAAGTTAATTTCTTTGCTGGTTTAAACCAGGCAGTTTCTAGCATTTTGACAGTTTATTAGTGTGCTAGTATTAATATGCATACTTCTTAGTCTGAAAATTGCAATATGGTATACCACAAGGTTCTACTTTAGTTCCCTTATTTTTCACAATTTATACCAAGCCCACTGTAACATGTGGCATAAAATGGCAAGTTTTATACCAATACAGCAGCTATGAAGACAAAAGTATGTATCAAAGAAATAAATACTTAAAAAAAATCTTCTCTTACATCCTGAAATAACAAAAACAAAGAAAACCCTAGAAATGCAGAGGTCTCAACTGCCACAAGTTTAAGTACGTGTCCAATTTCTTTAGTAAGTAATGTTTTTGAGTAAAGAAAAATTTAAATATAAATTGAGCTTGTTTCCTTATAACAAGAAAGGACAGCTGTAAATTGAAAATTCGAGTTTACATGGTATGAGGTATGAAGGACATTTAATAATAATAATAATAATAATAATAATAATAATAATAATAATCAATTTCACTTTGACCAAGAGGCATATGCTATTTCCGAGTAACATTAAAGGTTTACTTCCTAATACAGGCATTGTATATATAAAAAGAGCTAACAGGCCTTCCTCTTGTTAAATAAAGCTTTACATAAACCTAATGAGTTTGTGTTAAACAGAATTTTGTCTCTTCAGATGAGTGTGTGATGAGCTCAGCACACAAAGACACAGCCTCTGATTCTTCAGAAGGTTCAGAGTTTCCTATTTTATACAGTAAAATAAACAACACTAAATTGGAGTTTAATGAATATTTGTCAAGATATGAGCTGGATATAAATCATTAGAACAGTAGTAGTGCATACTTATTGTTGTGTAATTGAGGAATTGGGTGAATGGTCTTGTGCACACACAGACTATCATGATGTTAACAGCATGTAGTCTTTATAAACCATAGAAGTTCATTAACTCATAATTGACACCCAAAATTCACATTTATCAAAGACCACCACACCATACTACACAATCCCACGATGCAAGTGGTGTTTTATGATGTAGATATTGGCCATTAAACAGACCTGAAGGTACCATACATTTTTTTCTGCCAAATAATTATTGCATCTACTTTGTTCACATTAGAAGTGATTTTAAAATAATTAATTATAGACAGTGTAATATTATCTCCACAAGTTTAATACAATTTCCAAACAAGTAAAGATACAACACGTATGTATACAATCACTCACTCACTCATCTTCTATACTGCTTTATCCTGTATTCAGGGTCGCGGGGGGCCTGGAACACAGGGTTAGGTGTCCACAGGGTGTTATAACACACACATAAGAGAAAAGCACCATCTGTCCCCGTTGAACATGCATGAGCTCACAACCACCTATGATTAGCTTGCGTCACTGTGATTGACAGGGGAGAGAGCATGTCATTCCTCCCACCCAGACAACATGGCTAGTTTTGCTATCTTGGACTCCCAGACATGAATGGATCTGGCAACATCTGGATTCAATTCATGATATCCAGATGATAATGCAAACATTTCCTTCTGTGAAACACATGAGCCAGAAATAATTTTTATAAGAACTTCATGTGGGCGGCACAGTGGATTAGAGGTTAGCACTGTCGCCTTGCACCTCCAGGGTCTTCATGAGTGAGTGAGCGATTGAGAACTTCATGTCTATTAGAGAAAATGTCTACAAGCTCTCATGTCCATAAGCTCTCATCACTCACTCACTCATCTTCTATACCGTTTTATCCTGTATTCAGGGTCGCGGGGGCCTGAAGCCTATCCCAGGAGACTTAGGGCACGAGGCAGGGTACACCCTGGACAGGATGCCAATCCATCGCAGGGCACACACACATACACAATTTTGGGAATGCCAATTAGCCTAACCTGCATATCTTTGGACTGTGGAAGGAAACCGGAGTACCCGGAGGAAACCCACCATGCACGGGGAGAACATGCAAACTCCATGCACACAGAATCAAGCCTGGCTGGGAATCGAACCCAGACCCTGAAGGTGCAAGGCGACAGTGCTAACTGTCTGTATACAATCAGCTGTATAGAAATATATAGTTCATTTCTATTGGACCGCACAGACACCGCATCATTCAGGCGGAATGTAAGGTTTAACCAAACCCCAAGAACACAACTGGCGATAAAGTTGGCGGCATCAGGCACCAATGTACAGTACTATATGTACATTCAAGGCAAAAATCTTCTACTTTATGAAAAACAGACTGCTTGCAGTTGATCACAAAACCCAATAATCTCACATAGGTGTCACAAGACATGAATCACAAGAAATAAATATTGAATGATTTGGCCATAATAATCAGGGTTATTCATGGAGGAAAAAATATGACCCTTTTAAACTGAAAACCATGATCACACAAGTTGGAAAAGGGACTAGTGCACTTTAGAAAATATACAGCATCATGAAAGTTATCAAGAAATACTAATTCAATACCTCGAGATATTAGGCGGCCCTAGTTCAACCTTGATGGGAAGCATACCTCTAAAGTTTTAACAACATGTGAAAGCAACGAGTCCCATAAATCTTCCAAAAATTCTACTAGCTAAGCTTGTGGAAGGAAACACCAAATGTTTGATTCAAGATTAAAAATTTTAATTATGTGGTTTAAATGAAATAAATTGGAAGAAATGCAAAATATTGGACAAATCTGAAAGATTTTACTGTGACAGGCTGCAAAGCACCCAAAGATACAATTAAAAAATTGTCTGTTTAAGTAACAACCTTAGCAGCAACTTCATTTCCCCTCTCATCTGTTCCAACCACTCTGTAATCAACATCAACAGTATATTAATCACCAACCTGATCATCTGTATCATCTGTCCCCGTTTCTCACCGGTTCATGCCTTAAGTTAGATGCTTTTTTTGCTTGAATTATTTATAAGTCACTCTGTGGCTTAACAAATAAACAAACAGAATTCCTCTGAAATTGGCACAGGGACTAGACTGAAAATGAGAGAAAGAAAAACTTGCCAAAAAATGAGAGCCAAAAAAGTCCTTCAGGAAGCTTGGAGAACTATTCCTCAAGACTGCATTAAAAATACAAGAAAGGCTAGCTCTTTGGAAGCAAAATACGAAGAAATGAGAGGTGGCTCAAGACTTTTGTATAGTACTATAATGTGCTACGGGCCTGTAAAATTTTGACTTATTGAAAATCTGATACAGTATATACATAAAAACTAAATGAAAAGCTATTTGGGAAAATAAAAATTATCCTTATTGACTTAACACAGGTTAGAATCAAAATGTCTAGGCACTTATAAAAATTTGGCCTCAACTGTAGGACAAATTACTGTATAATATAGTACTGAACACAAACCAACGAGATCGAGAAGGTGTAAAATGGCACACACACTCTGCTCACTGCTCTAACTCACTTCCCTACCACATGCAGGTATTTTCTCCAAATATATTTAGAAACCTTGTGTTAAATATTGGCTCAGTCCCCAGAGTAGTGCTGATATCAACACCCAGGAGTTAAACTCCATGACTGAATCCGGAAAGCAATTCCTGAGAGGTCCGGGCAACTTGTATTCTTTATTTAAGCACTTACACATCAATAAACCTGGCTGTTGTTTTTCGCTGTGAAAGCCAGTGCATGGTAAGTGAATGCTAAGGTCTCCAGTACTCAAACTAATTGCTGACATTGTGAGTTTTTTTGTTCTAAACTGTGTTTCTGTCTGGTTTTAGATAAAAGGTTGCCATCTAACTTTGTGTAATGGGACACAAAAAGAGAGACAGTGTGAGAGAACAAACTCTAGTTGAGGTAATTCATTTAACCTCTTTCATCTATTAGGCAAATAACCTTTTCACACCACAAAGTCCTGATTAATGGTTTGAAATGGTCCATGCGTTTGTCAGAGAGTTTGCCACAGCCAAGTGCCAAGGTAATGGACTAAGCATGGGATCGTGAGTAAGGAACCACTAAGTGCCCTGCAATTTATACAGTTGTGTCAGGTAAAGTGTGTGCGTTTGTGTATGGGTGTGTTTGCATATTTTATTTAGAACTCAAACCACTCGCAGTGTAATATCCATCACCGTTTATAGCGCTGGCTGTTTGCTTTCATGTCAGCATACAATTTTGAGCATTGTGCTACACCAAAAGTGACCATAAAATCTAAATAACATGTTTTTTAATGGTTGTTGTTGTCAGACAGCAGAAACATCACTAAAAGAACCCCTCAATATGCTGCTTTTGCTCACGTTCGGGATTTTACACTCACCAGTCAGATGAAAATCCCTCGAAGTGTGTGCGCTTTAAAAGTTCAAAAAGGGGTGACAACAGCATTAACATCTATTATGATGCAGTGCTTTTAAAAAATAACGATGTGTAAACCGAGTACTGAGGTGTTTTTGCTAGCCATGCACATTTCTCTCACTTACCATAAGCAATGCTCGGCTCAGAGGGTGAGGGCTAATTTGCTGCCATTTCTCCCCAATTTGCTGCACTATAATATTGTACTATTGCACTATATGAACACTTCATTATGTGTGTATGTGTAAGTGACAATAAATCAAAAGGATATTTCTTGCACTGAAATGTGACTTCTTGATGCTGATGGGTATGATACATCCTGATACTTTATATCATCAAGGCAGACACAACCTTGTGCATCAGGGCCAATACATCCTTGTGCATTAGATTTCTAAATTAACCTTAACTGGCAAGCTTGGTCTCTTTTACAGCTTTCCGTCACTGTTCTTGTGATTATCATCATTACCCAGCAGGAACCCTTAGATTATATGATGTCATCATACAGTTGTAATTTAGGTTGTAATCTTGTCCACCAAAAACTCAACATCGGACCAACATTATTTTTCGAAAGTTAGATCTATTGTAAGAATATGATGTTGGGATAGTGTTGAATGAAAGCAAACACAATGTTGCGAATACACCCTTAAAGCAACCTTCCCTTATAGTGTGTATGCCGCTTGACATTCACACAACTACATTACATCCATGGTGCCCTAAGTGTATAACACACTTTAGAAATCCCAATAGGAGAACTGGACAAACACAAAATGTGTATCTCATATCTCTTGTCCACAAAGTGATCACATATCTCTTGACTGCTCTAGTGTTAAATCTCTGTTATTTTTCTTTAGAAGATATAATAGTAAAGTGGATCTTGGCTCCCAAATGCAACAAACCCTGTGCAAGTGATAGCAACAGCAAAAGGCAAAGTAAAATTACAGAAACAAGGTTATTAACAAAAGAAAAGGTAGAAAATCGGTGCTAATCACTAAGCCAACATGGCACCATTTTTGATATACAGTATATTTGTAAAATAATTAATGAAATAATAAGTTTTTTTTGTAACACAATTTGTAAATCAAGCAACCACTAGCTTAGGAAATCCTGCCCTAAAGTGATTCTATCCTGTCCCTAATACAGTAAGTTGTTGTTAATCAGATTGGTGTATTAACATGGTATGAACATTAACTGACAGTGCCAGACATTTTGTCTCATTCTTAGCTTAGCTCGATGGTTTTTAGGGGCGAAACACAGTATACAGTACTTCCTATTAAACCATGTAGTTGGCAACATTGTGATACATTATATTGATAGTGGATATATTGGTCCACCTACCATACATCCCGATACTATGCAGGATTCCCTATATACTATGCCTAAATATTATAAGGATTCCCAGTAGAGGGCACACCAGAGAATTCAATCAGACAGTTTTGCAGGAAGTAAACAACCACGGCGTAACTAGTTTCGTGTCACCGTTTAAGATACTTATCTCCCTCAACTGCTTTGACGCACATTTGTCACTGTGCAGCAGTAAAGCTACATCATATCTATGAGAAAAAAATGCAGTCTTGTTTGCACAACTTCTCCTCAAAACTTTCAGCCATTTTGCCAAGCCTGCTGACTACACCGCTGCTACCGTCAACATGCTTCCTGCATCGACCAGCCATGTCAAGTTAATTTCTGAGGACGTGCACAAACTACGATATGCAAGGCAGCCATGCAAAAATATTACCGCTCTTAGCTGCCGTGTTGACATGTGACTCCTACTCAACCCCTGCACTAACTGATCCCATGTCTGGTCCATTACCTTGGTACTCAGCTGTATCAAATTCTCTGAAACACAGCCCATCTCAAACCATTAATCAGGACTTCATGGCGTAAAAAAGTTATTTACCTAATAGATTAAAAGGGTGAAATGAATTACATAGACAGCAGATGAGAGTTTGATTCTGTAGCTTACGCCTTTGTGTCAACTTCTCCCAAACGTGTGCAACAGTGCCCTAAATCAGTGTAATATATCATTTAAAACAGTTTTTTTGAGCTGCACTTCTCACTGATTTGTTAAGAGGTCCAGTCAATTACAGTTCTATGAATCCTTCCCATAAAATTGTGTTCTGTTAGCCCCCGATTTCTCAACAAATTAACGTAAATTTGTAGCACACATACAAAATAAAGTAAAAGAATTATTTTTGTAGAAATAAGTAAGTAAATAAATAAATCATGTATGATTTAACTGGATAAAACATCAGTATTTGGTGTTGGGGATTGGAAACCTGCCAACATAATTGTTGAAAATCTAGTTAAAATGTAGTTAAATTAAAGGGTTAATTCTGAGTTTAGTTTAGTCTAATTATTTAATCGCTGTGTCTTTATCCTATTGACATCAAAATGCAATAAATGCATTTTTTTTTTTTTTTTTACTTTTTTGGGGGGAAAATTATTCTTCTCTGACACACAAGATCATCTGTAACAAATCTTGAATTTGAAAATTACATAACCTTATTATAAACGCTTTAAACATGGTATTGATGCTAAAAAAGTGCCTTACAGTGGGTGAAAAAGTGAATTTTGCAAAAAAGTAATGCTTAATGCTTCCTATCCTCCAGATAAAAAGGAACACATTTGCTAAATACAATTCCATGCCCTTTTTAAATCTTTCAATAATCTTAATTATCATTCAGATAAAATTTGGCAAATCTAGAT
This sequence comes from Leiocassis micropogon, assembly GCA_028565275.1. Classification (NCBI taxonomy): domain Eukaryota; kingdom Metazoa; phylum Chordata; class Actinopteri; order Siluriformes; family Bagridae; genus Leiocassis; species Leiocassis micropogon. The sequence continues at coordinate 4,814,109 of JAOVVA010000035.1, forward strand.
TTCACATGAAAAGAGAAACTGTCTAAAGTGTATTATTCTAAAATGCAAAATTGTTAAGACATTGCAACATGAGTTTGACATGGTTACGGACACTACAGATGTTTAGATTTTTAAGCTTTTACCAAAAACAAATTTAAGCAACAGTTTTACAGGCCATATGCTTCTAGAAGCTTACACCAATTTTAGAATCAATACTCAAAGAAATATAAATAATTTAAAAAAGGGATTTTCTGCATCATATATATAACACACAAAAAATAAATCAGCACCAATACTATGTTTTAGTTGTTACACTCAGTTACTGTTGTTGCAGTTACTCCAGCATTAATAACACTACAGTATGTTATATATTTAACAAAACTATGAGGGATACTGTAGTGTAAGCACTGTGGTGTAGCAAAGAAATTACGTTACAAGTTTGCACAAGAGGCATGTGTATCACAGACACAAGATTCACTCACCTGTGTTGGGAAGCTGTTGATTAAGCGCTGGGTGCATGTACTATAATAGGGAGCTGGCGTCATGTTTCAAAGTTAAACAGAAACTGGTAAAGGCTGATAATGTATTGTTTATAATGTTTCTCATGATCTTTAACAATCTTTGTAATTAATTTGTAAATAATAATCATTTTGTGTGCACCAAAACTCATTGCTTTTTTCCTTAAACTAATTTGCTATCACCACTTTGTTTGATTCAATACAAAATCTCAAACAAAACACAAGTTTGCTAATTTTCTTAATTAAAACTTAACCAACATATTATTGATACGTAATTGTATACTATAAACTAATTGCATGCAACAAATAACTGCAAACAGCTGCAAGAAAATTTGTCCATTTGTGAGCTATAGCTTTTGACTAAAATCACACAAAATTCACAATAATGTAACCAGAATTAAAAAATGTCAGTTGTTCTAAACACTTTAAGCACAACATACTTTCTATCAATATCAAGCGATATTTGCTTCATTTGATAAGGCTTGCTTTTCTTAAAACTGCAACATGAGTGTTGCTGTCAAACTGTTCTCATATCATGTGCTCTCAATTTCCAATATTAAAAAAAGATTATTATTATTATATTATATTATTATTGTTGTTATTATTACTATAAGCTTTATTTATGCAGAAAAGGACACACACTTGCCTTACATCTCTATTTCAACATTTAGTCCTTCAGAAAAAAACATGTCTTTTCTCTCTGAGGAAAGGCATTTTTGATTTCCATGTGTGTGCATGTGTGTGTGTGTGTACGTGTGTTGAATTAGGGAAATATTTAGGTTCTGTCACCTGTTATTATGTCCTGCTGATCGTTTAGGGAGAGTAAGACAGAGAGGGCTCAGTGATTCGCTCTCCCCTTATTGATTTCCTTTAGCCTGCCTATGGTCTGTGTGTGTGTGTGTGTGTGTGTGTGTGTGTGGTTCAGTCACACACAATGTGCAATCTGAATGTATTTTATGAGCAGGTTTTTCAGTTGGTTGAAATATTTCATATGCAAGTCTAAAGCCATGTATGTTGTGTGCTATATGTATATGTACTATATTTATGCAAAATGTAAATATTATTCTCAAGCCACTCCATCAGCATAAGTATATATTTTCTCATATTTAAACTGCTTTTGTGTTGTTCATGTGTGTACTTCTGATTGCATGGTGTCCTAATGGTTTTACAACATCATGATAATGCTCTGGTTTCCTTCTAGAGTAGAAAGTAATTATCAAGTCACAGCTATAACCTCGATTGATTGTCAAGTGTAATTTCTCTCAGTGCAATACTCACAGATGCATACACATGCAGATGCATATGGACATATACTGCAGCCAATGCTTTTGATACCCAATTTTAATTTAAGTTTAGACAAATTGCCAAGTTTAGAAAGGGCTGTTACTGCTACTATGCTGTCTCTCTCACTCTGGCAAACACACTGACACAATACATGAAGGTAATCCCCTTCTAATGGGTCAAACTATATGGCAATGCAAGGCTAGCAGTAATCTCCTCTTACTTCTTACAGAGTAGAGAAGATCAATCTATGGTCAGCGGAAAGGTGGTCAAGTCTGTAGTATTTTTTCTTTTTCTAAGGATTTTAAATTAGTCCACAGATGCCACATCTTGTAAATAAAGTAAAAATCCTTATGGGCGTGTATCAATTATGTTCAAAACTATTTATTTTGTAAATCAACGAGTGGATAATGTCTGAACTGGTTGATGACCGAAAAAAGAAAACAAAAAAGAAAACAAAACATATTATAGATATTACAAATAAACAATGTTTCTGTATCGCTGTGAATTTGTGAGAAAACAAAGAAAAATACTCCACAAATAGCTTTGGCTCCACATCAATATCAATCCAATACCCTTACTCCCTCACTTATTCTCTATCCTGCTTATGCTGTTCAGGGTCATGGGAAGCCTAAAGCTTATCCCAAGGGACTCCAGGTACTAGGCAGAATACACCATGGATGGGGTGCCAATCCATTGCAGGGAGTATGACTCCAATACCAATTCAGTTCATTTGTCACAATAGTAAAGCAAAAACTATAAAGTGTCTTCTAAAGTGCCCGATAGTGGCATAAACACAATAATAAGTGCCCTTTCTAGTGCCCCCACACTAAAGTAAATGTAGCGAAGTTCCCTCTAAGGTGCCCGCACAGTAAAGCAAACACCATCAACTGCCCTCTAAGGTGTCCCCACTGTGGACCAAACACAGTGAAGTGCCTCTAAGGTGCTCCCACGGTATAGAAAATACTATAAAGTGCCATTTAAGGTGCCACTATAGTAGAGAAAGACTAATACCGTGCTCCCACAATAAATACTGGGTTGTACAACCATACTGCCCCAAATAGACCTATTCAAAGAAGTTGTCCAATATTGCCATGGTATTCATGTACATTGTGAGTGTATGTATCTTCTGACCCCAACTGTATGTATGCATCTGCTATGAAAAGCCCTCATGGGTGAATATTTAGTGGAGCAAAATGTAAAAGCACTCTTTAAATTACCCCCACAAACAAGAATCAAAAGATGGAATATCTTTTAAGAAGTTATGGAGCTCCTTACGAGATACCTTTGTAATACTGTACGCTGAGCTGCTGGAGCTGTATGGATTCTAATAAAAAACAAAAGAAAAAAAAAATCATGTAAGGTGTCATTAAGTCCAACATACTAAAGTACACATTGTTCGATTATTTTTTTTATTTAGTACAGTTTAAGTTGCAATAAATATATACAGTAGAAGAATGGATATTTTAAACTTCCCTTAAACTATGCATTTAAATATTTGTCCCACCCCAAGCCCATTGTTCCTGGAATGGCTTTTGGAACCACGGTGACCATGACCAGAATGCTTATGTTACTGACGATGGATGAATCGATGGTTGGATGGCTTTTTATAATAAAACAAATTCTAACTTCTAAAAAAGCTATTTAGAAGATCAGGCCACTGTTTCAGTCCTTCTCTTTATGTCCACAATAAACACTGTTGGGTTGTGAGGAACACAGAGGTACTTTATCAGGTTGATTGAGGTACACTGTGTCAAGGGAACATGGCTTGAGACTAAAAGCAGATAAAAAGCCATTTCTAAAACCACAGAGGTGATTTGGTACTCCTTCATTCAACTGCCTAAACCAGCATTCTGCTGTAGCATAGCAACCACCTGAGCAAGACAGACTGACAAACTCTGTGTTTTTTTTCCACCTCACGCACTCAGGATGAAGAACAATTATTGTCCATCCAGGGAGCATTCATTTTCTTGCCTGTTTGTTTTACAGACTTAAGACAGGAGATTAATTGAACTTTTGGGCATAAAACTAGAATTTGGTATACTGCTTTTCATTACATGTAGTATTCTGGTTTACAGTAATGTGTCAGTGTTTTAACACAATTCATGATTTTATATCATTGCCCTGTTTTGACTGATCAACATAGTGACAGACATGTGACTCTTAACCACAGACTGTCTACAAAAAAAATGGACAAACCCTCTTTCAAGAGTGGTTTTGAATGTCATTTGTAGGAGCTCTGGTTGTCACCATCTTGGCAGATGACGACTCCGCCTAAGCGTTAACTGGCTAGCTAAAATGACACCTAGCGCTTTAACACCTGTCACTCAAATCAGCCACGTTCCTAATTGTGCATAATTATTTAATTTTAACTGAGTTTTATAAAAATTTGAAAAACAGTTGTCATGAAGAGGAAATCTAGAGGAGACCAAAGCTGTTTTTTCTGTACCAGGCTGCAAATATGTTTATGTCTCCATTATTGGACTTGTTTTTGAGAACCGGAGGTTAACCCTTGCTCTGAACTTAGCTCCACCTCCTAGTTAGAAAATATAACAGTAGAATATAACATTTTTATGAGTTGTGCTGAACAAACAATGCTGATAAACAAATTTAAATTTACAGCATACTTACTCCAAACTTCGTAGCATACGGGAGGATACTTTTTCTAAGTGGTTCAAAGACCGTGGAGTATTATGCCCATTTACATAGTAGCTAACTATCCTTGGTGAATTTGTTATGCTAACTAACAATTTGACAGGGTTAGCTTGCTAATTAGCAAATCTGCCGATTGCTTTAACAGATTTTAGCTTACTTAAAATCTATGACTAGCAACTAGCTAGCTATAGGTATATAAAAAGGACATATTAAGCTAGTTATCTTTGCTTAGCTTATAAGAGTTAATAGCATCTGTTTTGGCAGCACCTCAGCTTTCAATAGCACAATGCTACAATCGTAAATAATTATGTCAGTGATGGGTCTTTTTGTAACCATGTGCAAAGACTACCCTATTTAAAAAATTGCCAGTCAAAATATCCAGTAATAATGCTCATAAAACAAAAACATAACTATAAATAATGCCAGGTCATTTGCGTTTTTCCAGTGAAACTATCCTATTCATACCTATAGCCTATACCCACTACTAGCGTTTTAGGAAAATGCGCCAAAGAAAAAGGTCACTGTCCACTTTGACCATGAATTGATAACTGGATGAGCAGCTGCAGATAGATGAGACACAGTCGCAGCGATGGCACCATTATTGGGGTTTAACTTTGTACAACAGCTTGCAAAGCGCTTATTACGAGTTCATTGAGCTGTACCAACTAGGCTATACTGGTTAAAACCTGTGCATGTGTTTTGCCAGTGCCAAGTGGAGACGGGCTTCTTTCTGCAGAAGTGAATTAAAATACCGGTGCAAAGTTTTATAGACTACATTTGATGTCGATAGACTATATTTCACACAATATAGTGCTAGGCTTTATTTTAACAGGCTACATATGTAACAACTTACAGATGTTACATTATAGCAAAACAAGGCATATAAGTTTCAAATTTGTACAATAAAAAGTACAATCTCTCTGAACACCAGATATAAAGAAAAAAAAAACATAAAAGCAGAAACCTGATTCACACAAGTGCTGACAGCACTTTATGTCCAGTCCACCTGACAAAAGCATGTAGAAAATCATGTCCTGACAACGCAGCAGACATGACATTATGTGCAAATCACATATTCTTTTCCCCCATACTTTTGTAGTAGTTCATATTTTGCCCTCACATCTAAGGTACCAAAATCCAGAGGAGTTTCCCCTCCAGTATTCAAACAGGGAAATCTTTTTTGAGTCCAAAGCAACATTACAGCTGTGTATCAAAGGCAGTCGTTTGATTTAACTTGATTATATATACAGTACTGTGCAAAAGTCTTAGGCACCATATTATATGCTGTAGCAATTTTGTTATATATGTTTATTATGTCTGCTAATTATGTATCAAATCATTCAGTATTTCCATATATAACTTAAAAATTAATAAATAAATAAAATTACAGGAGATGGCTGTATGCATGGCTGTAAAGAAAAAAAATATAGTACAAGACAGACCAGTTTTCAGATGGAAACAAAAAAACCTAATGTAGGCTCCTGGGATTTGCAAGAAAAAAAAAAAAATAGAAAGGAGCGAGTGTGACAAAGATACCAGAAGAACTCCAGCAAGCTCAGTAAAACATAACTGTTTTACTCATAGTACAGTGCAAAAGTCTTGGGCACATACAAAAATATGGCATAAGCAAAAGATGCTTTTGAAAACATTTCTGCATAAAAGAAACTTCTATAAAGAGCAATAAATAGCAATAAAGAGTAATAAAATAAACAGTCAATATTTGAAGTGAAAACTCATTGCTTAAAATCAGGTTTTAGTTTTAGACACAGATTTAAAGATTTTATAAGAAAACAGCTGTTAGGTATTACTGAGCATGCTGGAGAATATGAGTTCTTCTGGTAACTTTGTCACACTTGCTATATAAAATAAACACTGATATGCTGTTGTACGTGTGCTGTTTTATAAATGCCAAGTCTCATGCAAAGATATAATCTCTACTACTTGTTTGCTCTAAACTCCAGTCCAGCAGGTGGCAGTTTTTCAACAAACACCTACAACCCAAAAGAAGAAAATGTGCTTATCTCAAGAAAGAAAAAAACAACAACCATATATACATATACAGTATAATATTTGCCAAGTACTTTCCAGAAGGCACAATCAGTTTATATTTCCTGCAAAAGCTGTGGTGTATATATTTTTTCTAGGAGTTTTAGAGCCTGCAACATTTCTAAGATTACCTAAATATTTTTAAGTATGAATCAATTCTGGATAAAAAATGGAACCATCAGTTCAACAAATCATATCAACCAACAAAAGATCGAAGAAAGAAACTGTATAATCAATTTAATTGCACAGCTCTATGCATCATCACTGTTGTGAGATGATTTATCTGTGGTTAAGTTTTTCCTTTTTTTTGTCCCTTAACCATAATAACCAAAACTGAGGATCGAATAATGATTCCTACAGCTAAGGTTTCAATTCTACCTATTATATAACCTGCTACCAGGACTTCTGATGACATTTCCCATGAATGAAGGCGTGAGACTGATTGACATTTACAGAAGACTTCATAAAACATATGAATGAAAAGTGTTAGACTGACTTAAAATGCACCCTAGTAGATTTTATAGGAATTTTTTTTATTACTTGTGTAAATGTGTGCATATATTTGGAAAGCAGAACCACTTTTTGTTTTATACCACTTTTGTAATATTGATTTCATCCCTGGATATACTGTACTCATTTGAAATCATTCCCATCAGTCATGCAACAACGGGTCAATGCTCTCTCTCTCCCTGGTGTATTACGGTTTCCTAGGGCTCAAGCTCCCAATGGCATCAGGTGAGAAGGTGAGAGTGTTGGCTTTGATTAAATGGGCTTCACTTAACACCGCCACTGGAATGTTGATTAGCCATTGAACTGCAGCTTGATTCCATCATTGTTTGCTGATAAGGAGCATTAAGTGCATGCCACTGCAGACTGCAATGATGGGCTTTGGCTTCTTGTGATGAAGGAACACTTCATCTCTCAGATTGCCAATTCTTTTCAAGCAAGCAGCCCATAAAAGTGGAGGCCCACTAACATATATGTTATAACACACGAGTCAGGAAGGATGTTTTATCACTCTAGTTTTTCATTCTTTACATGACTGCCATAGCAAACTCTTTTTCTTCTTCTTTTTATGCTAAGGTTTTATCAAAAGTAATAAATGACAGATTTCTGACATACTGAATTATTCAAAGAGAGGAAAAAATGTTTCTAAGAGGAAGTACAAAGGCAGTATTTGAAAGGAAGTGCAGGAAACATTTAAACTCATGTTCTGTTGAGTAACTGCTCCCATCTGAATAGACTTCCAAATGCTTCACTTTAGGCTTCATGATCGAATTGACTCAGTGGTTTTTATTTACATTTACAGTAGAGTAAAGTAAGTACAGTTGTTTAGGGACAACTGGACAATTATTTTATAAACTGTGTCTTTGTTATTTGCAAAGTAAAATAATTCGCTTAGGATATTCATTCCATTATTAATTGTAAATAAAAGATGTGATATTAAGCATGGATATGGCTTCATAAGGGAAGCTTCATTTGAAATTTATTTATATATTTTTGGGGTCTCTTCTCACTGCACATTCACAGTTGCTGAGAAATTACCATGTAGCGTGGTTGTATAACTTATGAATCCAAAAATCTGGATTCATAAGCATTTTTCTTAAATAAAGTTTGATTTATTAATTATTATTCATACATTCATTCATCTTTTATAACACTTATCCTCCACAGGAAATCATATCTGCATCCGACATCAGTTCTGATACATTAAAAATGTCCACTGTTCTTGTATACACAAGTGCTACAAAGACAGATGCCATACATTTGAGCGATTTATTTTTGCCTAAAGAACCAGCATTTTCAACCATCCTGCAGATGGAGGTACCAGGCGCTGCCATATCTACATCATCATTAAAGCACATCAGCAAGTAAATTCATCTAAATTAAGCTGGTGTCTAAAAAATGCTTTTACTTGTTTAAAACCATACACAACGTCCTGCAACATGCTAAGAATGTTATAGGCTATGGATAAACCAGAGATGATGACTATGGGTGAAATGTCAGTTTCATAAGAGCATATACTTTTACACTGCTAAGCCGTAACATTATGATCGGCCACCTAATACTGAGTACTGTAGGTCCTCCCCTTTTACCACCAAAACAGTAATGTGTGTTTGAGCTGTGGAACCAGGATTCACCTTTTCCTCAATTCGAGCTACAGTAGCTCTTTTATTGGATTGGCCTTCGATCCCCACATCCATCAATGAGCCTCGTCTGCCCATGTCCCTGGTTCACTGGCCTTCCTTACATCTCACAAGAGCCGCAGTTTGAAGCTGCTCTGACCCAGTCATCTAGCCATCACAATTTGGCCATTCTCACAGTAGTTACAGTTACAAAATTTACACAGATATTTACATTTGGCAGACACTCTTATCCAGACAAGCTGAAATATCACAAATCCTGACAGCCATGCTCCAAATATATATATAAAGAAGACACAAAGACACAAAAAACACATATCCAGATGTCCATGTGTCATTTGTCTATATGGTGTACAAAGACACAGTGGTATGTGGGAGAATGCCACATGTACACACAAAAATACCAAACAGAAGAGAAAGTGGCAGGAATATGAATGTAGAATGAAGTAAAGAAGTGTATTGTCTTTTATGTTGATCTTGTCTCACTCTCCATCCTGTCCCGTCTGTCTCCTTTCACTAAGGAGTGAGGTGGCAGGGGGCACCCCAGAGGAAGTTGTCAGGTTTGCGTGTGTGTTTGATCCAGAGCTGTTGACAGCAGTGAGTGACAGAGACTGCACAGCTATGCCGCACAACTCTCATAACATCAATTATTCAATCAGTGACAACCACACAAGAGCTTGTTCTCTGTCTCTCCTACTTTCTTTCTTTATCTCTCTTACTCACTCTGTCTGTCTCTTTCTATTCCACCCAGCATGCAACTACTATCTAACTATTCTAGCAGGCATTCTACATTATTCATTTTCATTTGAACTCTTCAGCATTTCTTAAAGCTTTAGCATGCAGTATATGCTTTTCACACGTATGTGCACTTTTTTATGAGTTTAATCCATATGAGAAAGGTAGGTAAGACCTGAGAAAGAGAAAGAAACTATGGTACTGTATGTAGCTGGAGGGATTGCTAAGGGCAAGTTCTGTTTTCATTGCGGAAGCTGTTAAACATAACTGCTTATGACACGAGCGCTCACAAGCAACCGCAGAAGCTCGTATGCAGTGATAAGAAGCCTTGTATCCCCACTGAAAAGGAGCAAGCCTAGCCCTTCTAATTGCCAAATGCTAGGTCTTATCTTACATCTCCTGTTATAGCATACCAATTACCCGTGAGATCTACACATGTGGCCTGATGACGAAAGGAACGGTGCCTGCAGTGAGGCCAGTGGGAAAACTCGCCACAGAAAGAGAGAGAGAGAGAATGAATTGAGGTTCCCTGAAACTGCGATGGAGGGATGAGTATCATTTTCCGAAAGATATTCCTTTAACCGATGTGATAATGGTAGTAACTAAACTACTAAGAAAAAAGATCTAGGATGTTGTTTTTTTGTGCAGCTATTTTCCTGCATTACTGAAACCCCATTTGGGGCAGATCTTGTTAGACATTAAGCATTGATATGGGGAAAGAAAGGTTCCCTGGCCTGATGAGAACAAAATTAAACCTTTTCAGCACCAAATGCTCATCAGTCTGAGAATACCATCTGCAGCGTGAAGCACAGTGTCAGTAGAATAATGATGTGGTGATGCTTCAATCAGCAGGAGGTACTGTAGGAAACTAGTCAGGGTTGTGGGCAAAATAGATGGTGCCAAATACAGCGCAAGAGAAAAACTGTTTCAGAGACTGGGGTAGAGCTTCACCAACACAATGGCCTTAAGAATACCACCAAAGCTGCATGGAAGCAGTTCAAAACCAAGAACCTGCATGTATTAATATTAAAGTTCAGACCTCATTCTGTAGCAACCATGAAAATAACTGTCCAACAACAATCTCCGTATAATCTGACAGTAGCCTTCAGTTATTATTCCAACTGAAAAAAGGTACTTGGGTATAAATGTAGAAAACTGGCAAAGATGCTGTATATCCCAGAAGTGAAGTAACATTACTTATGCAACCAGCAATAAGTATTTGTATTAATCTTTGTGCGAGAATTAAAAATGAAAAATACTTGCGCCTTCAAATGTGAATCAAATGCTTAAAAAAAAATGCACATTAGATTCATATAGCACACAATTACACAATTATGACTAAGTCTATGAATAAGAGCTTTTGCAGTTAACTGGTGCACTAAAGTTTGAAACAATTTACCATTACATTTATTTTCCATCGGCTTTACATGAACTATCTTCTGGGAAGAAAAGTGAGTTAGTGCAATTAGGAATGGTGAAACAAAAAAAAAACAAAGAAAGAAAAAAAATGCATAAAATTTGATTGTACCCATGGAAAATATATGTAGCATTTTATTACTGCACTAAAACATGCCGCTCTTGCTCTTTCCATCTTCGTCCTGGGGAGCTAATGGTATTTAGAGCTACACCCACGGTACATCATTTTATAGAATTCTTACAATAAAATTTCTGGCTTTAGCTGTTCTGTGCTATCAATTAGCATGTTTTATATTTTGTGCCCACTGCAGTTGTTCCCGTGTACATTTGGCAAGTGATCCTCAAGAACTGATATAACTTGTCACCAACTCTGAAGAGACGCATCTGTGGGAACTGTACATGCAATCATTCACCAACACCACTTAAATGTTACAGGAATTTGGCTGGGAGTTTTTGCCACATCTCTCATATAGTCCTGACCTTGCTAGCCATTAAAGAAGTTCCTGGGAGGCCAGTGTACTGAGAAAACTTTATACCTTGATGGAATCCAAGCATTAGTGAAACATGAATTATAGAGAGAAATAAAGGCAGTTTTTACTCTCATAACTTTGTTCTGAGTGAATAAGCTTGATTACTCATCTCTTTACAATGGCACCTGTCAAGGTGTAGGATATATTAGATAGCAAGTGAACAGTCATTTCTCATAGTGATGACTCGTTCATGAATGATTCATTCTTTTTGAACAAGTCTTTATTGTGACTCAGAAGAACAAGTAGTCTCGGTGAGTGATTTGTTCATTTTCTACTGGGCGTGCAGGCGCAAAGCATCGCGAAACCTCTGGCGGTTATGTACAGGAAACAGAAATGAGTAGTTACCTTTAAGTCTTTTGGTCCGAATCGTTCGTTCTTTTGTCACGTAGACGCTATGCAGTGCAATAGATTTAAAACGACTCGGACTAGAAGATACTGTATAAGAGGTGAGCTGCTCATGCTGTTCATCATAATACATCCTTAGCTAAATTGTAATATCTTTTTCATTACTGCAACTATAGCCAAAATTTGTGTATGTAGACATTTTTTTTATTTTTATTTCTGAAATTAACTAAATAACTCAAATAAAGATTCGTTCATTTTAATGAACGAGATTCAAAGAACTTAATCATTAAAATGATTCATACTTCCCTTCACTAATTTCTCCGACACAAAGTTGATGTGTCGGTGTGTGAAAAAACGGGCAAGTGACAAAATTGTGATGGCTAGATGACTAACTCCAAAACAGGTGGTCTTGTGCAGTGTTCCTGGCAGGCAGTGGTTGGTACCTACCAAATGTGATCTAAGAAAGGACAACCGCTGAACTGGCGACAGGGTCATGGGCGGCCAAAAATTTTAATGCAAATCTGTGTCTACAAACCTGAAGTGGATATGTATAATAGAAATAACAAATTCACTCTTACTGTATAACTTCCAGTCAATGACTCCACACATGCAAACTGGCATGTCTGATAAGTGGATTTGACAAAACAAACATGGGAATAAAGTTTGTGGCAGTTTCAGTGTCATACCTTCAGGTTTGCTCAGGTTTGTTAGGTGCTGTTTATGCATAAGAAGCATTTTTTAAGTATATATTCTCAAGGTATATATCTTTAAGTATATAGTATCAAGGTTGATTTGTATAGGTTTGAAAAACTGATCTATATACAGTAAGCACATACGTACAGATTAATAATAATAATAATAATAATAATAATAATATTAATAATTTGTAATCATACATGGATGGCTCACACTGAAGAGCATGCACCTACAGTAAGTGGAATTAAAAGGCTTTGCATTTCCACACAAGACAAGAGAGCAGCATCAGGGTAAGACCCACTAACTGCCTCTCTAGTTCTCGTATTCTTTTTTTAAATCCCTGAAGGTTCTGGGACAATGTACCTATGAACCAACTAAATGGATCCTGGCAATGGACCCCAAAAACCTCTCTTTCTACTTAAAATCCAGAGTTACTGTAAAAAGACTCAAATACTCTCTATTTTTGTCTCTCTCTTTATGTCTCTATTCTCGTTATCTGTCCTTGTCACCTTACCTAAAAGTTTTAAAAGCCAAGAACAGAAAGTATAATTCCTGTGTGTTTGTGATCTTTGGAGTGGTATTGGTTGATGCTTTGCTTGCTATTTGTGTGACTTTTCATCCCAGGACATGAGGTGTCAAGGTGTCAAAAGCTGATTAATTTATAGATAGATACTGATTGTTTTTTTACTGATTGACTGACTGATTTTTCAGTTTGCAAGAATTTAGCCACAATGAAATCTGATGAAATTACAACCACCAGGCATATAAATTAGAAACATGTTAAAATGATGGCGTATTTAAAATTTCAAAAGCAAATAAGAAGAATGAAGAGAAAAGCCTCTACAGTTTTTGTAACAAACACATGCATATGCAGTATGTGTGTGTCTTAGTTATGTGTTGGGGTGGGCATAAAGCCAATGCAGCTTAACAAACAAGCTTTGCATTGGAACAACATGTTTGTGTGTGACAGCAGTTTTCAAATTTGCATAAAAATTAATGCTGCGTCCCTTGGGGCCAGTATTTCACATGTAAAAAAAATAAGCGAACAGAGGCTGCGAGTAGGTGTAAACAGGAGTAAATGCATTCACAGTGGCACATGACAGATGTGTGTATGTGTTTACAGCACAGAGGATTGAGCAGAACGGATGCTGGAGTTACAACCAGGTCAGTGTGTGGGTATGTGGGCATATGTGTGTGTGTGAGAGAAAAAATTAGTCTATAATATAATTAAATTATATGTTTTAGACAAAATGTGCAGTGCCTACAGCATTACTAAGTTCATCAAATACGACATAATGGTGATCTATACCATCATACATTAGGAAATGTGACCCGAATATGTTTATTTAGTTAATTACATAAATCATTTATTTACCTTAAAATGAATGATCCAGTGTTTTTCAACCTGATCTGTTGTATTGGCATGAGAAACAAACATTATAAACGCTTTTATGTTTAAAGTCTTTTCACAGGTTTTAGCAGGTTTAGTTCATTGTGGATAATGTACTCTTACAGTGCAGCTTTCAAGCCTTTTTTTGCTTGAATTAGAATTCACTACCTTGAGAAACTTGGAGCCAGAGCATGCACAACAGACATGGCCATCCAGACACTCCGTCTGCTCAGTCAGACACAACCCTACTTACAAAGTGTATTTAATTAATGAATATGTACAATGCTAACTTGTAATCATATTATTTGCACAAGTACATTTATTTTACTGTTGCCATGACACAACTGAGTGAGCTACCATTTTTTAGTTAGCTGACACTGGCTAATCCAAGTAATTGTTAATCAAGGATTGTAAATATACTCATGGACAAATGGACACAACTCATTGCACTATAAAACATTATACAAAAATTTGTACTGTTGCAAAAAAACTGGAATCTAATTAGAATTTTGTTCGCCTTACTACCTTAAAAACACTGGTGAGGTAAAATTACTGTATCATAGATATCCGAACCCGCGTCTTCATAAAGAGTGCCGTGCACATGCACAAAATTTGCCATTTGGTTATGTCAAGTTGAAATGTCTTCTTGTCAAAAGTGAGGCATACATTCTGATTTTGTCTTCACATTAGCATGCCCCGTTCAGACAATTCTAGGGTGATCAGAATGCCTCAACTCGGTACTATGCAAGTGGAGTTCACCAGACGGTTTTTGTTGTTGCCAGGAAAACCATTTTGGAAAACCAGGCTATGGAACAGATTCAGAACAACTGGTTTCACATCTGAACGCCCGCTAGGTCTGGAAGGCCAAGAGTGAGAATGCCAAGACATGACGGACTAATTAAGACAAGACAGACTAATTAAACGGCTGCCTCATTTGAGAAATTTTTTACAGAAAATGCTGCTGGTATTCCAGGGTTGCACACGATAAGTCGTCGAATTAATCAGCAACGTTTGGCTACAGATGGACTTGCTGGCTGGTCGCGCCACAAAGCTGTATCGCTGACTCTAAGCCATTCTCAATGTTATCTGAATTTTTAATTTCTGGTCCTGATGGACACTAATTTTGGTGTAAAACAACTGTGGGGGTCTGTGATATTGTTTACACTCTATATGACAAGTAGGAGGATAAATGAGCTTTTAGGCCTACATGCTCAATGAGAGTATTAAAAAGAAGCGTACAATACAGGTCTGATGGTCTCACCAGATTCATTATGTATAAACATTTTTGATACATGAGAAAGTCTTTACTATAGCATGAAGCTAAGAGTGTGGCTAGCATTCAGTAACATTAGTGGTAACATTAGCATTATTACTGCTGTTAGGTAGGTATATGTATCATGGTTAATAAACTGAGTGCTTCCTTTTAACCAGGAACTACAGGTTAGCTAGAAGCCGTGTTTATGTGCTCGCATGGAAATCTGCATTGTATATCTATTGAATGTATTTAGTATTATATAATCTATTTCAATTTCTATTTCATTCCTATATAATCTATTTCGTTTATCCTCACAAAATGTTTCTCCGTGAACCATGAAAACAACACCCCCCCCCCCCATCTCTCTCTCACACACAGTCTTTCAGAGCTACTCATTCTCCTGATCAATGGAATGTGTGCAGGCGAGAAATAGCTCAGATCCGTCTCTCTCTCCTCAGCCGAGTGGCCATTGATCTGAAACAGACCACTAACTTTCCACAAAATGTGGAGGTGGGTTTACAGATTGATCCAAAACAGTCTTAATTGGAGTCTTAATAAAAGTCTTGGCGATGAGACTTTCTCCGGATCATGAGAAGTACTTCAAAGATCACAAAAATGCAGCATGCACCGCCATTAGTCTCTCCCTTTTGTTCACTTTCTTACATAAAACCAGTGCCTGAGATACAAAGCTAGTAAACTAACCCATTTTATTATCATTAGAATTATTATACTGGATGACTGTGTAGTACTTATTATAATCACGTTTGCAGTGCAAACCATGGAGACTCGCCCACCACACCTCATGGTGACATTACTCTTCCGCCTTGCCTCACACCTTGAATTGTTTTAACTGTGTGAAACAGTCCTTGAGAAAGTGGCCTCCGCTGTGTCCGTGACAGATTTATTATACACTTTGAATAGGGCATGGAAAGTATCTACACACACTCACTCACATTAGCATAGCATTAAAGAAATCCATCCGCATTAGAAGGTCTCATTAATAACGCATGCGTTCTCATTCATATTCAAATATATATGACAAAGAAATCCAGCTCAGGCTTAAGTGCATATTTGGGAGCTGTCATCACTGCGTAAGAACTATTCCACTTGGAGTGCAGGAATCTGATCTTATAGCCAGGAGACTTATCAGGATTACAGATATCTTCATCTACTCTATGCCCAAATATCACTTTTCACACAGTGTTTAACTCTATTGCATGAATTATCCATATATGTTACCTAGACCTGGATTTGATTTCTGCATCTCACTGACTATTCAAATGCTTTCTCATCCAACTGGTCATATGATTGTAGGATATAATTCAATAGACTATTATTGACAATTTCTCATGCACAGTAAACACGACTATAAATGTAGTGTTTTATTTAATTAATAATCATAGCATGGTTTGTAATGCCTTACGAATGCACACTGTAAACATATTCATAGGTCCTGATATGTAAAATCCATATGTTTCTCACAATTTGTAATGTTTCTATTAATTTAATTGTAGTCCCTATATAATACACATTCTTTTGCATAACTACTGATAAACTAAGCTTGATGTATTACTAAGGCAACATTCACATTAGAAGCAACACTGTTCTCTCTCTCCACCCCCCCCCCCCCACCCCCGTTTCGAATTTGCATGTCATGACTTTTATCTGCCTCTAATGTGGACACGTCGGTCATCTGAATCGGCACGCAAGTGCAGATTGAGTCATCTTTGCACGCACCATCTGGTTTACAACACGTAATGAGATGGTGCACCCCTCATTCATTTTAAACAATGGATGTGCTTTTAGCAAATTAGCAAAAATTAGCAAAAAGTGTCCAGAAGAAAGAAGAAATCTCACTTTAGGTGTTTTATCAGCTATTGCTAGCCCTTCTTTGTAATTCATGCCCTACAAGTGCTGACTGGCATCAGCAAGCACCCTACGCATGTACAAAAGCAAAAAAAAAAGTTGCATGAATTCAGATCCATCAGTTCTCATTCTAGCGGCATTACCGCATATCGGGGATGTATCTAGGACAACATGTGGAAGTGACTCGGATCCCATCTGACAAACATCAGATTTGTCCGAAAAATTAGAATAGAGTCTGGTATGTGAATGCAGCCTAAAGCATATTGCTGCTGGAACTTTTTTGTTCCAAGTACTTCATTCATGAAACAGGTTTTTATCCCGCCCCCGTCCCCATTCTTTCTCTAAAGGGACATAAGGAAATAAAGAGTGAATGTCATTAGCAGATTGGTAAGTGAGTCTCTTAAGATTGAGCCACTCTCTCATTTTATTTTTTTTTTCTTTTGTAGGGTGGTGTCGTCCTCCAGCTGTGACGAGGTTTTTAATTAGTTTGCTTTTTAATTTAAATCTTATTAGCACACATATTAAGGAACACCTGGAGGGGCAGAGCAAGTAGAGTATATACACCGATCAACCACAACATTTACACAACCACCGGTTGAAATGAATAACATTGATTATCAATTATCTACCAGTGAACTGGTGACAGGATCATGGGCACCCAAGGATCATCTACACCTGCGGGGTTCCAAAGGCTAGCCTGTCTGGCACAATCCCACAGAAAAGCTAATGTAACAAATATTGGTGAAAATGTCAAATTCTGGTTACGACAGAAAGGTATCAGAACACCCACTGGATCACAGACTGCTGCAAGTGGGACTTAGAAGGGAAAGAGTTCAAAAGTTCCCTACTCCCTAATCCGATAGAATCCTCTGGACAAAAAAAGTCTGATCCATGGAGGCACCACCCTGCAACCAACAGCACACAAAGGATTCTCTTCTAACATCCTCGCGCCAGACACCACAGCACACACACAGAGGTCTTGTGGAGTCATACCCGAGGGGGTATATATATTTAAATATTATATGTATTTTCCTCAAAATGGAGATTTCAACTGAGCCTTCATTTGCTCAACAAAGGAAGCAAATTAAATATTTACAACTTTCACATCACATTGTGTTCATTCTTCACCTCCATTGCCAAATGCCAGGGCACGTCTTCTGTTTGGGAGACAGATTTTTTTATTTTTTTATTTTTTTCCAGCAAACAACAGTAATAATGGACAGGGGCAGTAAATAAAAGAGATAGTTTTTGTTTTTTAAGGAAATGTACCTATATGTGCCTATATGTGCTTAGTGAAATTTTGCAGCATATGCAAACCATTAGCCTCATAAAAGTTTCCACTTTCATATCAAAATAACTTTTTAATTTCATTTTACTGTAGTTAGTAACTAATTTATAGTACAAATAAATAGCTGAAAGGCACCAATGACGTGACGTGGCTATGTCGCCGCTTTTACAGGCAGACAAACTTCTAGCCCACTTCACCGCAGCTTCCCTTGGTATGGTTTTGAAGAAGCACAGCTTGACGACGCTATACTGTAAGGATAGCCTTATCTGATTGGTTAATCTTTTAAAATAATTTTTAAAAAGGGAAGTCTGACATCCCCTCGGACAAAAGTGCAATACCAACCAAAAGTGTTTCACTAATCAGTCACCAAATAACCCTTGAGGTTAATCAGACTTTAGACACTTAAACGATGTCCTGGATGATATAATTACAAAAAAAAAAAAGTGTATTTGCATGTATTACATAGTAAATTAATAAAT
>JAOVVA010000035.1:4842552-4854825 GCA_028565275.1 Leiocassis micropogon
GTTGCCTTACACAATAATCCCCCGCCTCACTCCTCCTCCTTTCTTCTGTCAGGGTAATTTTTTTTCGAAGGTAAAGTGCAGCTTAATTTGTTTTATTTTTACTTTATATTCTCTATTAATAATTTTTTAATTTAACACTTAATTTTTAAGTGTGGAACGAATCATTGGAGTTTCCATTAGTTTTTAGGGGAAATTTGTTTCGAGACAAAATGGCACTTGGCATTCCCCATGTGATTTAAAGGCACAGAGACAACATTCACTGTGAGATTCAATTCCTTTGTCCCTTCTGGTTTGTTTTTGGCCACATGATTGCAGTATTAGGAAAAGGGACAGATTTGGTCAATTGGATTGTTATGCTTTATATTGTATATTTGTGTCAAAGGTGTATAAGACATTGTCAGTCCCTGACAATGGGGACAACTGGTACCAGGGTAGGTACTATGGAGATTCAGGGGATATCGTGGTAGTATTATGGTGTGTACCACAATGTGTTGGTGAATATCATGTACTTATTGGGTACCACAGCAGCTACAAAAGTTTAGTAGGTATCTAGTATGGCATGTTTGTACATACTGTTTGTACTGGTATGGTATCATTGTATATAACATTAAAAGTATTATTATTTAAGTTGAAAATACACAATCGAATTTAATTAATATGTTACATACATGCAACAGTACCATACTAAATAAATATTGCCATTCAGGTAAATAAACATATTTTGACAGTATCCTGGTATGTGTTCCATAGTACCATTGTACCAAAGTACATACCATAGTAGAACCAAAATGTGGTGAATATACTACATCAGTAAATAAGTACCATGGAACTGTCAAAATGACCATGGTAAAATTTATTATGGGAATTAAATAGTAAGCAACCCTTGCCAAGATTAAACAATATAATCTTTGGTTAATACAGCTGTATAACTAGTTCATTAAATTCAAGCATGAATAACTATATTATTATCAGAATGCATCAAAAACTTGAGCAAATGCCTTTGATGCATGACATGCCAAACTCCTACAGTGGAAAGAGAAATGAAGATTAGCTTCATTAATGGACTAAACATAATCAAAATTTAATCAAAAGTGAACTCGTTTGTGACTATAACCATAACGCTTGACAATCTTATTGGTAATTTTCAAGGGCAAAACCAGTCTGAAAAAGCAGTATAAGATAGTTCATATGCACTTTCATTTTACAGCTCGTTCTCCCTCTCATTTTACAGGCTCATTACATTAAATGTGATTTTTAGCTGAGACTGAGCAAAAGGGTTATTCAGTGTCAAGCCTGTGGAGATGATAGAACCATATTACACATGCACACATGCTAAGAGAAAAAAAAAAAAACACATGTATAAACAGACCAATGAAGGTCTCTCCACCGCAAATTCACAGACAATCTCACCAAGCATTCAGGGTATAAAAGCTTAGTAAAAAATCTTACACACGCATAATACACATACAGTATATGCAAACTGTATAAAAGCTCACAGAGAGTCAGGCATGATGCAACATACAGAAACATTGTACACACTAACGTGTTCTCTATACGCTTATTCTATACAGTGTCAAGTAACCACTATGGCACTGTGCCACCCACACAAAAGTAATTATTTCTTTTGGGGACAGTGGAAACTCAAATGCCTGAGTTTGTCCTTGCCACAAGTGTAGTTTATTGCAAATAATTTATACAACTGCTCACTGCAGAAATCCACACAGATTGATAATGGTGGAGTCAGGCTTAGCCTGGGTTACAGGTCTATATTTATTCTTTATCAGTGTCTTCTGGAAATTTCATGTTTTGTTGAATCCATAAGTTTTTCTGGGCTTGCTAGTTCCAGCATGCAATAGACTGGTGTGCCTACAGGGTATATAACGTCATAGAACCCAGTTTTTAAGAATGGTCTCTGGATCCACTGCATGCATGACCAGTTGCTGCAGATTAGGTAGCGTTGTTGAAGCACAATAAGTCTGTATGATGTACATCCTTTACATCATGCAGGTTAGCATAAACAGGTTATAGAGTGTTCTTTTAATTATAGCTCACAAATGAATTGGTATGGATTTTTACTGTAAAAACAAAAACATAAGTGTTTTTAAGCTTGCCTGATTTGTAATTGTTATATGGTAGGCATGGTAAATCTATTGACTTCACATTAGGATTGATTTTTTTTGCAGAAGGTTATATGGAAACTAATTCATCTATTGATGTCAGCAGCACTTTCAGATCTGTGAAGCTCCCAGCTGACTAGACTTACTGTAACTCTAATGCAAGCAACTGTGACGTAAACGCAGACACTGTTATCTAGAGTGACAGCTTGGTCACTTGGTGGTGCTGGGGTTTAAATTTGTGACCTTCTGATCAGCAGGTCTTCGCCACTAAGCTACCCCTGGGCTATGCCAGGAAATCACCAGGACCTGATGGCATTCACTGTAGTCTCCCCAAATCATGTACTGATCAGCTAGCAGATATATTCAGCATGTCACTCGTCCAATCTGTTCTTCCCTATCCAGCTCCCTAAGGAACCCAATCTCCACTTGAACATTCTTTGTTATATTTTAAATAGTCATTTGCTTCATTTGTTCTTTCCTACCTGCCTTATTAGAGCCCTTGTAATTGGCATACAGAGCCAACAGGTTCATAGAGAACACCATCACACTGACACTTCACATGGCCTTTGGTCCTCTGGAGGGAAAGAGCATTCATGTGAGAATGCTTTTTGTCAACTACAGTTCATCATTGAATACCATAATGCCTGCCAAACTCTTCACTAAAGAACAGAACCTTGGTCTGGACAGCCTTCTGTGTAACTGTGCCACAGGTGGTCTGAGATAATAGGAGTATCTGCCTGTTTCACCTTCAGCCCAGGAGCTCCATAAGGCTGCATACTCAGCATCATTCTTTACTCTTTTACCTGTTTACACATGACAGCTCAAACAGCATCCCTAATTTTGCCAACAAGGCTCTGTCTCAGATGCCATTGGAGGAGGTCAGAGCCGTGGCTGTTTGGTGTTCAGACAACGACCTCTCCATGAAAGGCAGTAAAAGGAAATTATTGTGAGTCTGCACATTCTTATTTACATCAACAACAGCGTCAAATTCCTTGGCATTCACTGACTTCAAATTGTTCCTTCACATTCTCACAGTGTTGAGAACAGATCAGTAGTGTCTGTAACTCCAACAGAAATTGAGATGGTTTGAAGTTTCCCTGGTTATTCTTACAAAGTTTTACTGGTACATACTTATAAAGTTGTATTTCATTTATCTGAAATTGTGCCTGAGGGGAGACAAAGATCATTAAGAACAGCAGTCATCCAGGACACTTGCCCTTTCAACTCCATCCATCCATTGCTCACAAATGGACTACAGTTATTTTATTATTTTATTTTATTTGATAATATTATTTTATTATCAGTAATTTTATTATTTTATTTTATTATTTTACAGGACTACAGACAGTTATTTTCTCCAAGCCTTCACATTCTCATCCATAATTTTTTTTGCATGGCGCTTTGCATATTTATGCACCAATATTAACAGTATGGAGCGGCACAGATTTGGAGAGTTTGAAGACTGGCGTTTGGGCTGTTTGCCTTCTGCGCTACATTGGCTTTCCTATGGAATCGGACCAGACGGGTCATGGGTAAGTCTTGGGTGCCAATGATCCTGTCACCAGTTTACTGGTATATAATTAATAATCAATGTTAACGTGTTGAGGTTATGTGGCGTTAATGTTAAGGCCGATTGTTATTTGTTCAATACTGGTTTATAAAATTCCAATATGTAGTTTTCCACATAACACATACTAACGACAAATCAAAGACAGCTTTCTCTTTCCTTAGCAAGACAGCAAGAAAGGTTCTTTAAAAAAAAAAAAAAAAAAAAGCTGTGACTAGCTATCCTGAATGCACACAAAAGATGACTGTTCCTACTCCCTTGTTTGATCTGTAATTTACTGTCATGAAGGTTAGAATAATAACCACAGCACTTGAGTTTCCCCAGTTTTTACTGAATTAAACTCTGCCCTCATCCTTGATCCAAGCGTTTGTCGAAACAAATCTACGCCCATGCAGACAGACACAACACGTACACCTTTTAAGGATTTGTATAGCAGCCATTCTCTTTGCAAACACAACACGGTTTACTACAGGTTCACTCTAACAGGCTGATGCATCCCTTCCCCTTTTTTCTCCCTCACATGTTTTTCTTCATGCTGAGCTCCCTGGTGCTCAGGCAAATCCCATACTGTCTGCATGGTATGGTCATTGCTATTCTCCACTCATTAACATCCAATGATCAGGATGTGCACGTCCCATAAACTTACATCTACACAAATCTATATCTAATATATATTTTACTATTATATTGCTATAGTTATACTACTATAGTGTATGACCTTAACATAATTTGAATATTATATAAAAATTTTGCTTTGTGTTAAGTGTGGCTCGTGTCATTACAATGAGATACTGCGCAACACACCGCTGTTTAATTTGTTGTATAAGATTTAGATTTCTTTGTTCCCCTTAAACTGTCATGGTTAAATTGTTTACTATGTACTCATGTGATCTGGCCATGTTTGTTTATTCTGCGTGTTGTGTTGTTCGAATAATAATTGCAAAGTGTAATCAGCCTTAACCCAGTGCTTAATTAGGAAAACATAAGGTACTGGAACTGAGTGAGAAGTGATCCAGCATGTGGCCAGAAATGTACCAGAAACATTTATACACAACAGTGCTCCAAATGCTTCAAGTAATACAGTAGTGTTGGGTGCTATCACATCACTAGGGCTAATAGTGTATGTACATAAAATTATTAAAAACACATAGAACACAGGGTAAGATTGTGTAAATCTCAGGTCAACAAGCTGCAGAAACAGAAATGCCACCTCCTTTTATAGAATATTATTTAGGCCCATCACCTTAGCTTGATTCTTGAAGAAATGACAAAATTTTTCCCAGTCTTACCATATTCATGATACATGAGCATGAGTGTGATAACTGTCAAGAAACGGTAGTGGGGGCAGATACGAGTGCAGATAATTTATTGTGGAAAACAAAAGAACTGTCAACATGAACATGGGTACGAGACAAGAAACTTGCAGATTATAAGCTATAATGTGGCGCATGCAACAAAGGACAACAATGACAAAGGCATGACAGTGATACAGTAAAAAATGTAATTTTAATGATCATGCTAATGATCAAAACAGGATTTCATCAAAAAGATGAAACAAAAAACAGGTGTGGCAATATCATGTCATGTGAGGGGGTGAAGGATAATAATACATCATTATGTTTGAGAACTTGTTTATTGTTCATCAATGTAATGAGCTGATTTTTTTTTTTTTTATGAATATTTCTGTACTTTTTATTTAGGAGTTAACACATAATCACTCATTTAAATCTTATTAGGTATTTTATTTATTCTAAAACCCAGAAACTTAGAGGAAGCATGTCTGTGGATGACAACATGGCGATGTCCACAGCCCAGTTCTCAGCACAGCAGCCTGTGTAGGTCATTTTACATTTCTGGCATTTCGCGGACAGCATTATTCAGAGCAACTTGAATCTCATCTTGCAGCTTGGTGGTACTGGGGTTTGAACACACAACCTTGTGATCAGTCCATCCTCTGCCCTTCTGTCATCTTGGCAATCTCCCAAGCCGAGCAGCAGATGGAGGTCAATGGGGCATTCTTTCGTGTCATGTCCCAGCCAGGCTTTCATCAAGGATCAAGAAGGTGGCTTCTTCTGATCCTGCCATAAGCTGATGCCTTGTCCCAGTGAAGCTTTTGTCAGCGGATAAAGTGTGGCATCTCCAATCACAAGCCCAGGCCATGCCCCAGTCAAAGTCCTACCATAAGACAAAGAGGCTTCCTCTCCAGCCCAGCTCCCACAACAGGTCCTTAGCCCAACACTCATGCCATACTCCAGCCTGGCGCACACACCACAAGCTCACAGGGGGGACCAAGGAGGTGGTCCCCTCAGCAGCAATGCAGTCAAACGCTGACAGGGTCACCTCCCTGACCAAGTCCTAGACCAGGGACCAAAGGGACATCCCTGCAGACTTTGCATTCTGGATGATGATTGGGGGGAGGGCTAAGAAAGCAGTGTAGCAGATGTGCTGGATACACAGCTAGTTTTCCAGTAACTTTAGTCTTGCATCTGTTATATTCCAGTTAATGTTAACACCAATGTTGATGCTATGGCCAATGCTTGTTTCCAGTTCACAATCCTTTGCCTGTGTCTGATCCTTTTTGTTCTATTTGCTTGGTTTGATTTAAAATTGTAAATAAAGTCATGCTTGCACCTATATCCTGAGCTTCTTCAATCCCCTGCTAGCCATCACTGTGATATTTGACAGTAAAAGATGAATTAGTTTATTTAAGTTTCTGGTGAGAGAGACACTTTGTTTATTTTTACAGTAAATATATTGATTATGTATAAAGCAGATGTATTGTATATGTAATATATGTATTAGGCAAAATCAAACTCAAGGTTTGTTTTTCATTTTTTTTATATTTCCGGCTGTTTGGCAGGATCAGGCAGGGCATCGTCCAATAGGGTTTCCCAGACTGCCATATATTTGTTTGCAAGCACATGAAAGCATTGTAATTCCCTATGGTCGGTCTCTTTCTCTCTCTCTCTCTCTCTCTCTCTCTCTCAGACACACACACACTTTGACAGGGTGCAAATTAAAGTGGCTACCACATTCCAAGAAACCAATGCGACTTGCAGTAGAAATGGAACAAACTGTGAACCAATTAAAGATTATTAGTCTTTTACAGCCTCCCTTTCACAGACATACAGAAGAGGAGAAAGTAAAAGAGGATGTTTAAGTAATAACTCTATATACAACAACATGATTAAAGCTGTAAAAGCTGCAATGAATCAAATTATCTAAATAGAGCTCTTGAGCTATATCTTGATGGACATCATATTTTGCAGAGGAAGGCGATGTTTGACCCTGTAAAGAGCAAGGTTTTATTTCATATATTTATATTTTATATCATTTAGGCAGCCATTTTAAGTATTAATATGTAATAACACAAAATGAAAGCTTGTTTGGTGTCATGTTTAAGAAACAAACTAATAAATACAGTGTTTATATTGTTTATACCCAATGAGGTAAATGATCTTTGTTCATGACCCAAGTTTGGCTTGTGAACCGAGTCTTTCTTTCCATATTCATTATTGACCTCCTGCATGTTTTTTTTTTTTTTTATATTTTACCTTTTTCCCCATTTTTGATTTAAACAGGGCTTTAGCAAGCTCTAAACTAACCTCATGTATGAAGATGCCATTTCCAGCATTTGTAGGAGTGAAACAAAGGTAGTCTAAGATATGGGGGGAAATTAATTATCTATCTATCTATCTATCTACACACACACTTTGCGGAAGCTCTAGAATTCTGGATTTTGGACTGTTCACATTCTGGTAAAAACCTACAATTGTATAAAAAAAAAACCCTCCACCTACAGTATATAATTTAATAATCATACAACATAAATAGTAAAAAATCTGCCTGGATGATAGGCATTCCATAAATGGTGATAATAGACGTTAACAGCACTGAGATGTTTAACTTTATGTATCATTCCACATCGCAGGTGTTCTAACACTTAATTTTGCCAGCTAATTTGACCTCAGTTTCAGTCTTAGTCTTTTAACAAGAATATATATATATTAGTTTTCATAATATTTTAGTCTTTTAATGTTTGTTAGCTTTAATTTACTTCTAGTCTAAAAATTTTTAAATCATTTTAGTCTACTTTTATTCATCCATTCATCCATCTACTGTAGGAATCCCTGTAGTCTATCTAGGGACTGTGGAGGCCAACGGTGATTACCATTGTATTTATTCCCATTCTTACGACCGTGGTAGAACCTCCAGTTAACATTCATATATTCTTTTACACACTACATGCAATTTGGTAATCCCAATTAGCCTAACCTGCATGTCTTTGGACTGTGGGAGGAAACCGGAGTACCTGGAGGAAACTCACCCAGTACAGGGAGAACATGCAACTCCATGCACACAGACCCTGAGGCGGAATTTGAACCCGGAACCATGGAACGACAGTGCTAAGCACTACGCCACCATGCTGCCAATTTTAGTTATGCATACTAATTTCCAGCAACTATAATGTCAAATTCATTTTTCATTTAATATTATAATAATTAAAACATGCATTGTTGAGCCACATTTCTATCCAATTATTTCAATTTCAAGTGACAACTAAAATCGCTTGTGATTTGTCTAAAACAGTTCCAGTGCAGTGAGTAGGCTACAAACAATGTGATTTCACTATGACTGTTGGGTGCTTTGTTTATAACTAATGCAGCTGAAAAAGAGGCTACAGTACTGTGAAAGGGATTTGCAGATTTCAGATAACCGACTCCATCTCCTTTTTAAAACAGTTGTGAATCACAGATAAACACTAGATGCACAATGCTAATACTTCAATCGTTTCTGCTTGAGTTAAAGTGGCTTCACACAGCTGACATCAATTCGCACTGTAAGCTTCATTCAATTAGTAATTGCAGTCTGCAAAACAGTGGTGTATCTAATGATGTGATGGTTGTAGAAATTGAATTCATGTGTAGTTAATTCAAACTGTGACCACTCTCAGGGTTTACTGTTAGCCAGGTAAATGCGAACATAAAAAATATAGTATTACATTAAACTAATGTTACCTATTGAAGAGACAAGCTTATGATTAGCTAATGTTATGTGCCTGCAGTTGATAACATTACTGTGCTAGATCAAGGTTAAATAATGGTACAAATACAAAAGTAAATTTAAGCGTAATCAATGAAAAGTTTTTCATATTTCCTTGACGAAATTATCACTGCTAAGAATGGTTAATTCCACTAACTTAATTGCTTCTTAGTTGTTCTGAATTGCCTCTGACCCATCCATGTTGTTTAAAGGGGAAAACAAGCTACAATGCTAACAAGCTTCTAACACGTGGTTGAATTCCACATCCCCCCAAACCCCTAATCAACCCCTAACCAATACTTGGTGTATGATTAAATTTGGGATTTAATAGAAATATAAAGTAGAAATAAGTAGAAATATAAAGTAAACCTCATAAGTCTCCCAGGACTGTCCATCACCTTCATGGTTTAATAGTGTTTGTAAAACTATTGTATTAAATCACATCCAAGGTCATGCTGTTGATATTGCTTAAATATAAACTCTAATGAGTATGTAAAATAAGTAAGATTTAATGGTTTGTTATTAAGGAAACACCTAATGGAAATGATAGAAGCCATTTTAATTGAATAACTTAATTCCATATTTTTATAAGGCATTCACTATACACTGCATTTTATTCCTAGACATCCTAGTTCCCACATCCTGTTTCTTTATCTCCTTGCATTGCTCTGTCCAGTCAATTTTAACACATATAGATATCAGCTCCTCCTTCCATGTGTATGTGATTTCAGATATACTGTGTATATAGATAGAAGCTTGGCATGTACATATGTGGTGGTGGTGGTGTCAGATAAGCGTTAAGTTATTAATTCCCTGCAGCCTCTATTCACATTATAATAGTCATACCCCTTCCTCACAATTTCAGTCCTTGCTTTAACCTATCCATTTGCTGGATGTGCCTCAATCTGTGTGTGCCTCTCTTATTGTGCGTAATGTATTTTTAATAACACAATTGTAATTTTTAATCAGGATTATAATGAATTATGAATAGTCAATGTGGTGTTTGTGCTGCAGTGGCTGCTGGGAGTCCTGTTTACACTTCACACATTTAAAGCCACTATCTGCCTTTTTTAATCAAAAGACTATATATTTGTAGGCTTTAACTGTATGAGGTATTGATGATGGTTAATCATTATAAGGATCATCATATAGCACAGTTGAAGGAACTGTTTTTATTGCTTTATTAAATAGATCTATAGTTTTTGGTAAGGTACTGTTTATGGAATAGTCACCAATCATTGTGATACTCTAATATAAACAAATTTCCTTTTTTAACATTTGTATACAATATTTGTGGAAGTTTTGGCACATTACAGGGTACTATATACAGTATATGACATTATTACTTTATGAAGCAATTATTACATAAATGTACTTGATGTTACTGTGGTTAAAACTTTCTTGGCTTTTTTCTTAATTCTTTCTCTAATTTAGTCCAGATGTATTTCCTTCAGAAGACTGGCTTTCAGGATTTAAAGAGGTTATCACAATTATTAAATAGTAAACTTTGTCACATCGCAAGTAGACTTAAGTACAAATTAAGTCTAAATAATCTTAACTTCACATCAAAGTAAAGTATAAATTGACTAATCTACTTAAAAAGTATGTATCAAATGAGGATGATTAAATCATCAAACCTTGAAAAACATTGAAACATTGAAAACCATTTTTGGAACATTATTGAATTTCCAGCTTGTTCACAAGCTGCAGAGATGACTCATCACCCAGTGGATAAATCTTTACTTCAACATGCTTTTGCACTATGGCAGGCAAATATCTAACCAAATATCTGCTGATATAGAAGCAGCGTATAGTAACCCTGTCCAGACCACTTCCAGGATTGTTCCCATCTGACTGCATACAAAGTCTGTGTATTAGGAGCTCTAGCACTTATCACTTCTGGAAATGCTACATTGCAACGACCAAATTGTTCACTGAGGGGCCAAAACCACAGGCAGATAGTCAGGCTAGGGATGCCACACCCTATTATTTTTCCATGACATTAAGCCAACTAAGACAAGAATTTGCCAAGGCGCTCAGTTAAATAGTGGAAATCACATTTAAAAAAAGGACCATTTGGTTCTGTTAGGAAGAATAATTCTCGACTCTGCAGAGAGGTTCACAAGTGCCATACCAAACTTTTTTCAAATCTTCTGCACTACCTCTGGGTGCTGGCAGCACCTTAACAGGCATTCACCATCTGGATAGTGTAACAGTAATGATAGCCATGGGTAACTTGAGGAGTTTTCATAAAAGAAGAAGAATGTTCCTCACAAATGCCACCTTCATCGTGTAAGATTTTTCGAATTGACATTGGGGTCATATGTGCCCACTGGACAACATTTGCATGACATTGCTGGTGAAGAAGGCATCTGTGAGAATCATCTCTTCTAGTGAACTATAGAGCACTGGATAGTATTGTGCCATATTATCTGAATAACCTGCTGGTATTGCATGACTCACCACACCTACTTTCATCAAAAGGTGCAAGCTATTTGTTGGTACCTTGTACAATGCAGGCAACAGCAGGGGTCGGAGATTTTTCTTACAATGCCACACAATTATGGATTATCCTCCAAATTAGTTTTAAGGACTCAGATTTGTCTAAAGCCCCACCCCCCCAGGAAAAGGGGCGGATCGGGGGAACTAGGCATAGTGTTACGGTGAACTGGCATCTTAGATGCTGTCTTACCCCTCTCTAATGAGCTTATTCATGTTTGTTGACAGGGCGGGTGACTGGTTGCTTCCTAGGGCACCCTCATATCTTTGTTACTTTCTCACCCAACTTGTAGTTTTGCCAACTATGCCTGGACAAATTCCTGATTGAACATTGCACAAAATATACACAGACCTTATCCACTACATGGCAGTGACCATAGTTAACTGTTCTTTCTCACTCCCCCCTCTCTCTCTCTTGCTCTGTCTCTATTCATAGATGGCACACCGGAGATATCAGTGATCCTGACACCTTCTGCCCTTTGGGCATGTCTGATTCATTTTGATGTCTTCTGGTAAAAGTTTTCATCACATGATCACTCATTGCTGCTGAGGATTACCGAATATGGTCAGCTTAAAGATGCCTGTAATAGGTGAAGATTGTTACACTTAATCATCATGAAGATGGGATTTATTTATGATTACACTGGTATAATCTGGTTGACTAGTGCTCAAGTTTATTTATTTATTCCATGAACATGATTCCAGGAGTATTAGATCAGATACTTCCTCTCTTTATTCTAACTATGAGAAATATTCAACATCCGTGTGTGTGTACTGCTTATAATAAATTGTAACATTATAGAGGTTCCCTGTTACAGATTCAGAGTCTCTCTCTCTCTGTCAGAGAGCAGTGATTCTGTTGGTGTACATGTGTGTCATTAGAGAGGTTCCTTGTTAAAGAGGTTTCCCAACAGAGCAGTATTTGATAGTTAGTGTGTGTGTGTGTGTGTGTGTGTGTGTGTGTGTGTGTGTGTGTGTGTGTGTGTGTGTGTGTGAGAGTCATTATAAACAGTAGCCCACTCTCCTCCTCTCCTCTCACCTTCACAC
>JAOVVA010000035.1:4859580-4872709 GCA_028565275.1 Leiocassis micropogon
TCAACATTGTAAAGTTAGTTCGTTCATATAATTAAAGTAGCTTGTGGAAGAGGAAACTAGCCAGCTAGCAAGCTGTGGATAATGGCAGACGCAGACGGTGCTATAACATAATTAATTTTATGATGAAAGCCTAATATGAGCTTCCCCTGTTTCAAAAGCTAGCAGCCGCCACTGGACCAAGGCATTGGTTATTTCAAAAAAGCAAACTGTATTGTATATGCATCTGTCCCACCAGCAGTCTGTTAATTTGTGTGTAAATTAATAATGAATCCTTTTTTTTTTTTTTTAACTGGGCAACGGTCTATCCCTATGTCATTTAGTGAAGAAATTTCCAAATTTGGTCTTTTCTCCAGAGAAAAAAGGGAAAACTGTGTCAGGAAGTTAAAACTTATCCAATGGGACCTTAAAACCCCTTAAACAACTATTTTACTAAGAGTGTACAGTGTGATGTCTATGCATGTACTTCAGTTTAATATCCACACAGTGTGATTGACATTTTTAGATTTCCTGCCACTGAAAGATTATTATATGCAGTAACATTTCTCCAGATTATGTCTCAGTATATCAAATTAATGAAAAAGTTAATGAAGCTTATTTCCACAAAGTCGGCTTCATCTATATAAATATGTTTACGTTTCATACACTGGAGGACCCAAAACTTGTTTCTGAAAAATTTCTGCCTGTATGTCTGTCTCTCCATCCAGTTTTTAACACAGCATCACGCAAAACTGGATATGTTCTGAAACCATGGTGCTAAAAGCAGTAATGTGAAGTGCCACCATGAGATAAAACATGGGTTGTTAGAGCAAACACATCCACAGCAGTCCGAGGTGAGGGCATTTAAAATGCCTGAACTGACAACCCAGTGTTATGTGCTAAAATGCCCCCATGGCATGGGTTGGCTCCCCTACATAATCGCTAAATATATATATAAATATATATATAAACATCATTTCATTAGCTACAGTATATAGATATATGGGCTTTAACCTGAACTAATAATACCACCAAGGAAATTAAAGCTGATGAGATAATTTTAGCTTTAACCATTTAACTATTTCAACAAACTCTTTTCCCATCAATCATGAGTACTTCTGCTTGTATTAAAGATTCACAACATGTTTCCAATTCCAGTGCCAATATCTTTTAAAGAGAGCCTATGGAAAGGATTGCTTTGCATTTCCTTCTTAACAGTTATTCATCTTATTAACTTGTATTTAACCCACCTCCCACGCCCACATACTGTACACACGCACACACCCTTAAACTTGTCCACATTTTTAATACAACCAGAATGCAATCCTGAAGTAGCTGCAGGGCTTCACAACTCTGATGGAAAAATCTGTTCATGGGACATCTAAAACCCAAGCACTGTACAAATCTGGGTTTTATTATAACATGACAAAACATACGAAGTCTCATTAGGAATTAGCCAGAAGACATTTTGGAGACTAGGTATGCAAATACAGTTTGTGGGGAAAAAAAAGATTTTGTAATCGTACTGTATGAGACCAACATTATTTTTTGGCAAAGCACTACATTTAGAAGCTACCATTTTCATTACCCTGAGGACACAGTATGGACAGCGAAGCGCTGTGCTGGTAGTATCACGTTAAGAGTCGCCCTTGGCCTCTTGTTTGGTTCGCTGACTAATCTCTCTTTACCCGCACACTGAGCTTTGGTGATTCAAGGGTGGACTCAGAGTTATGCAAACTTCTTTTCTTTTCTTTTTTTTTTATGATAATGAATCATTGCTCAACAGGGCTTGACATAGCCACATTACAAGTGCCAATTTTCACATTCACTTTTCTCAAAATCTCTTGGAGTTTACTGTTCTAGAAATATTAAAAATAAGTAAATAAAATAAATAAATTAATTAATATTATGGCTTGTCAATGGCCTGCAATACAGCCATGAACATATTATAGCCATAAAATATATGTACACCCACTGTCCACTTCACCAGCAATACCTCTTACCTGTAGGT
Organism: Leiocassis micropogon; assembly: GCA_028565275.1. NCBI lineage: Eukaryota > Metazoa > Chordata > Actinopteri > Siluriformes > Bagridae > Leiocassis > Leiocassis micropogon. The sequence continues at coordinate 4,861,568 of JAOVVA010000035.1, forward strand.
TCATGATGAGTAGATAATCACTCTTTACAACCATGGTGAGCAGAAAAAAAATAACAGCATACATCAGGAATATGAGAAAAAGTAAAATTTGTGGATATAGATTAGCAGAATCCCCAGTGAAAAGTGGTTAAAAACTTTGTTTTACATTATACTGAGTGACATTATATTGAGTGACACATTCAGTGACATTACGTTGAGTAACATCAGGGTCTGATGCTCATTTTCCAGCATTTGCGGCCTATTCTACACACGTACACATCACAAATGTTAATACTCACACTCAGGTACGCATGCATACACTCATATCACACACATCACAAATGTTAACACTCACACACTCATCTCTCTCTCACACACAGACACACACACACATCACAAACATTAACACTCACATCTATCACACATGTACACAGACATACACACACGCACACCAGCTTTTTGGAGGTCTTCACATAAAATTCCCCCTACACACACATCAGCCCTATTACGTCATATTATGTGAAGTGCAGTTGTGTGCAGGTTGTGAGGTGTGCCTGGGTTGCGATGGCGCTTGGGCCCACTCATTGTTGCTTGCAACTATATTTAGAGTTATGTTTTAAAAAGAAAGAAAGAAAGAAAGAAAGAAAGAAAGAAAAGTAATAATTGAACAGTTTTTTCCCCCTCAAATGAAACTACACACTGGGAAAAAAAAATCAACCTTGGAATTTGAGGTTTGACTAACACTGTTGTTGCGGTAAATTACAACCCTGTGACTAAAAGTAAGCTGGACATCAACAACAGACTAAACTTTCTTGGGTTTCTCCATATTCAGAAATTTTAACAAGGTATAACAAGCACAATCAGAAAATGTACACATAATAGCATTGGAATAGGAGTGCTTGTATTTGAGAATTCCTATTTTAAGTCCTAAAAAGACTAGAGATTTTCCATATCAGTTTTCTTCGTACATCCTCCCTTAGACACCTTAAAACCTGGCAGTAGAATTCTTTATCAACGGTTGAAAAAGACGATGAGCATGCACTTGGTCCTCGCCTTTTTCAGTCGTGGAGATAATGGGGTCTTCCACTGCCTTGTCATACTTGGCACACTCCAGAGCCTTGTTTTAGGGTCTTACCAATACCAAATTTGCCTGGTTTCAGCCTGTTTTAACTTTCTGAAATCGCAGACGTGGTGACGCACATGGTCAGAATCGCACCAGTCGCACAGCTCCAGAAGCTCCCAAAAGTTTTCTGGCACACTGTGTGACGGCGGGCCGTACACCAACTCAGCATGTTACACAGCTTCGTGCACAAGGAGAGCAGACAGCAGGTTCAGCACCATGGCCAGCAGAAAACGGGTGAGGAGGCGTAATCCTGCACGGCCGGCTGCCCATGTTCATTCACATCCTGGAGTCGGGGCACGACTATTAAAAGGCACCCAGGATCCAGTCCGGTGAGCGTAATGTTCAGAACAACAAATCTGCTTAGTTTGTGTCTTTGTTTACCTGTTTGCTGACTGAGTGTTCCGGAGACCCCCAAGCACAGCACGAAGCACACCGCAAGATTACTCGCTGCAGCCCAGTCACCTCCCCTGCGACCTCTTCTTCTGCCTCTGCCAGCCCGTCGGCACCACCCTGCCAGATGACACCACTTCACTTCACTAAAGAGTCTTGCACAATCGCAGTCTTCACATTTGATTGACTGAGGATTCAATAAACTGCACCTGTGTGAGCAGTGCAAAAAGCCGCCTCTGTGTCTGTGTGCGGCTGCTAGAACGCTTTACAACTAACTTATGAAGGTCGGTGCTCTCTGTGACTGTGCGTGCAGCCTTGTGCTGGCATCTGTTGGCACGTTACAAAACTAGTCTTAAAACTTTGATACCACCTCGTATTGAAGACTGCAAATCATATGCAATATCCTAGAAATGGTTTGTGCATGCATACTGATTTGTCTTTCTTTGGTCTACTTTTCTTAATAGATGGGGATTTACATGCAAGACCTCTCTCGCTCTTCATCAGCCTAGTTAAAAAAACTACAAAATGCAATACACTCCAAATTAAAGTAAAGTGGACTTGTGACTACACAGTAGTAGCAGTAAAAATAACAGTATTTTGCTAGCTGAACTTGTTAACAACAGTGGTTTTTGTATTGCTCTTGGTGGGTTTAATGGTTGTAAAAAACATGTTAAAATGAGTTTAAGAGCAGAATTTGTTCATTAACATATGATAGCTAAAATTATTTTAACTAATTGGCAAGCTTCTATTTTAGTGTCTATGTGATAATGAGGACAAACTTCCTGCATACTTAATTATAATTCAAATAGAATATAAAATGATGATGCTAATGATATGATATAATACAGTACAATACAATACAATAATAGTACATTGGATAGACATAAGTACATAGTACATGAGCATAGACCTTACGCTTTTATATATTAATGACCACACAATATAAACAGTGTTTTTCATCAGGAAACCAAAGTGTGACAGAGAAGAAGAGCAGAGGTGAACATTACATCTATCAATGCCATTCCAGGTGTGTAAGCACTCTGGCAACTACTTTGGACAATTCAGATTTCTGATGGTCAGGGTGGGAGATTCTATTCGGATCTCCGTACAGAGACAACAACCCGAGCTCAGGATTAAACCTGAGGCTGTGGTGCGGCAACACTACCCACTGCGCCATGATGTAGCATAAGAATTTCATTGTTTCTTGTTTGCTCTGTGTTAAGAAATCATTTGGCAATAAAATAAACCCGATCTCGGATTAGGATTTTGCAATGATCCAAAATTCAGGACGCTAGAATGTTTCTGTAAAACTTTTTTTTTTCTCAAAAAATATATTTTAAAAATATATAAAGTACTGCTAAAATGTCTAAGAATTGTTAGGGTATCAGGTTTACGTGTATGTTCACAAGTGATCTACAGCATCTCTTTGTGTTCTGTCAGTAGCCTGGAGGAGACATTAGTGAGATGTCTGTGAGACTCTGTAGGAGCTGGTGAACAAGGAGAGAGAAGATGTGAAGGATCATAATTCATCCTTAATGGAAGATGTGGGTTCATAAATCACCTGTAAGTCAGAACCCTGAACTAAGACATGGGGGGCGGTGATGGTGGTGCAAGGGTATGCAGAGGCTCAGACAGGAGCAGAGATACAGAGAAGTAAGGGTGTGCCAGACAGAGAGGAGGAAAGAGATAGAATGAAGAAGAGAGGGAAGAGGTAGAGAAGCTGACAGCATGCAAAGTGGATTCGTCTGGTAGGATGTGTCAACCTGTCTCTAACTCCCAGCCCAATTACCAGGCTCTCTTCATCTTCTCTCCTTTCTTACTCTCTCTTCCGTACTCCCCCAAAGGTACAATGCTATTCTGTGGATTTGTGTATGAGCATTTGCAGGTGTTTGTGTGTAAACAATATTTTGTGCCGGAATACGTGCTAAGAAATGTGCAAATGTGACAAAAGAAATTACAAATGAAAAAAAAAAAAAAAACACATTAGATAAGTAATCACTAGAGCTGTATTGAGGAAGCACTAAATGCATTTAACTCATTTCTCCCCATTATAGTCTTTATATTATTTATACCTACACCTACTGTGTTTAACCTTAATGATTTAATCGCAGTGATAACAGATTTTGTACATTTCTGAAGGTTGGGTGATTTAAGGTAAAAAAGGACAAAATGTATGAGAGGTGAGTGTGTGCCTGTGTGTACTCTTGTTTTAGTGTTTCCAGTGTAGACCGCTTCTACATATTCATATGTGTCTTCCAATTAAAGCACACCAACCCAGTGTTATAGAGAATATCAAAGACCCCCAGCTCTGCTGAATATTCACCAGCTGAATTTCAGATGCAAATCTCAGCCAGTGCACAATGTCCTCTTCATTTTTACTCTACACAAACACACGGACAAGCTTTTTGACATACAGGTTGGCTCTTTATCACATTGCCTCTTGATCAAGGATGCTACATACAGTATTTGGCGCCTCAATGAACTCGTAGCAGCGACGAAAGCAATTTTATGCACATGAAGGAATCCATGGTGCAACAAATCACGATAATCTAATAATTTAAAGATGTTGCTCTCAGCAAATGCATCTTTGCTACACATGTACGTATAGTAGGGAATAAAAGCCTGAGAGCTCTACCAAGAGCTGTTTCTATTTCATCAGTAGTGAGCAAGTCATTGCATCATTCTTCTGCAATATACATACAACAAGACTGGGCAAGCAGAGTGTTTACTATATTGAAATCAACATGCATCAGACGACATTCACCCTCCTGTAGCAAAACAATGGTGTAGGAAACCATATTCAGATAATTCTCTGTGTTGCATTATGTGTACTTCACTGCACAGCTTCCTTCTCAAGCTTCACCCATCCTACTATGGATCCCATCGTATTATGGGAAATGTTGTGCTCTGATAGGAAAATCCATGCCAGGGAGTTGCGCAAAAAAACAAACAAAGCAGAGACACTTAATTTATACCTGACCATAGACTGTATAAAAGAACTAAGACACCGTATGAACTGAATAGACGTCACTCAGGGCGTCAGTTTTGAGGTTCAACTGTGGAAGCTCTGGTCTTCACCATCTTGGCAGGAACAGACACTAGCTAAACCATAAACAGGCAAATGAGCATGCACAAGCAGTTGTAACACAAGGACCATTATTGTCCACACACTTGCTGCTCATCGTATGCACATTTAAGATATTTTAAAGTGACATTCTTTACATAGCCTGTAAGGTTGTGTGATGGCTGGCTTACAACCTGTGCGCACACATTAGTTAAACATTCTCGCACATGCACGCACACACACACACACACACACACACACACACACACACAGCATTACATACGCCACTCTACCTGCAGCCCCTGCGTGTGTGTGAGAAGGGGCAGGGCTTGCTGATACACCTGGGCTATAACGTAATTATCACTCGTCATTCTCCCGTCGCCAATGAGCTATAAAAAGGCCATGCCATTGTCAACTGGTGAGTAGATCATTAATCATCGATCAATGCTGCACAGTGATATTAAACATAGTGATAAGTTCTGGCAGGCTTTTAAAACTTTCCTCCATCATCCTGATTGCTGTCTACTTGTTATGACAGCTCCATGGATGTGATACCCTGGTCATTCAATACATTTAGGTCGTCAACTGACTTCATTTTATTGCCGCCTAACGTTGCTGAGCCTGGACCTGACGAACTGAAGCAACCCCATATCATAACACTTCCGAGAGTCTTGTACAGTGGACACTATGCATGATGGGTGCATCGCTTCATCGTTTCCCTTCTTACTGTGATGCACCCATGACGCTGGAACACGGTCAGTCTGGACTTATCAGACCACATGACCTTTTTCAATAGCTCCAAAGTCAATCTTTATGCTCCTTATTTTTTTTTTCTGATTAGTCTCACCAACAAGCGGTTTTCTTATGGCCACACAGCTGTTTATTTCCAATCCTAATCACACTGTGTGTGGAAATGCTGTTACTTTTACTACTAAACACAGTAATGATATCTGCTATAAACTGTTTTAACCATACGTCTTTACTAAGCATTTAAATGACTTCCTTGACCTTTTTTTTTTTCCATGTAGTTGAGGTTCAGCACAGCCCTTGCTGGTTTTAATAAGGTGATGGACAGTTCTTAACCCAGTTCCAGCAATTTCAAATGAATTCTTGAAAAAAAAAAAAGAAAGAAAAATCTTGAAAAATGTTTTCGGCGCTTGATGAAGGCAAATTATGTGACTTTTCTAATTAAGTGGTAACTTTTTTTTTGGTCAGTACAAAAAAAGTTAAAGTATGCATTTGAGGAAAAAACTGGGAATGTATGCAACTGGGAAAAAAATTTGTTGCTCAATTACACTAGTGCAGAATAGTAAAAAAAGGCAAAAATATCACAATCATTTAATCGTCTTAACTAGATTTTTTTTTTTATATGTTTCAACTTCATATAGGGCATTTGCACTTCAATTTAAACATTATATGGTAGATTTCTAATAATGTAAAATATTAAAATTTGAGAAAAGGATGGATAATCATAATGGATTTCCACTGTTAGCCCTGTTTTAGATGACATAAACATAATATTAGTATTCATTAAATGGTTGCAACTCAGGTGCACGGCTTTGTAGAATGGCAAACCCAGACATCCTGAATGGGCGGTAGCAACTTGAGTGGTTAAAGCTAAATAGGAGGCTCATCTCCATTGCTAATGATATTCAATACATAGAAAATGTCTGCACTGAACATGAATGTCACCTGATTTCCAAGAACTTGAATGTCAAAAGCTCCAAACAAGAATGAGAAATGCGCAATGCACAAAACTCATCCGTCTTCTTCGACTTCGCACCGTGCCTGAACTTCCTGAAAGTTAATTTGATTTAGAATGCAGATTTTCCCAATTATACTCTGCTTGCACATTCAGAGGGAACAAGCTCCCTGATTACCGAACAAATCACTGAAAAGGATCTATTCATCATCAAACTTCATAAAGCCAAAAATAATTGGGTTGTGTTGCCTCGAGATCAACACACTTGTACTATCACTTCGGCAAGAAAGCGTTCATTTACACCAAACGTACACCATTTTTATTCTTGGTTGAAAATCCGCATCCACATCTTGACATTTAACGCTCTTTTAAAAGCCAGCCCCGTCAATGGAACCTCGCTCTCAGCTTGTGCACCTGCAGACTTACTCCAACATGACACAATCACCCTACACACACACACACTCACACACACTCCCCTGAGCTTGTGAAAGAAATTAGTTTCACCATCTTATCCTAAACGTTTCATTGGCGGACTGGTTGATTGCTATTTCAGTGGCAGTTAAGGCCAGAGGTGGGGGTGAGGGAGGAAGGGTACACAGACCTCCTGTGCTACTAGGGGCTTATTACACCAAACTGAAGATTAATTTGCTGCTTCTTAGCAGCCAATTTAGTGCCTTTTGTTTGTGCGAGAGACACTGGGTGAGGGAAATGAACATTAGGATTCCCTTTTCTGACCTCCCACAATGAAGATTTCCAGGTATAACATTTTCTCTCTTTTTTTTAAATCCCTTACTTATTTTGTTACTGCTTTAGTTGTATAACTCTTGGTCCTATCACTTTTTGCTACTTTTGCTAATTTTTTCCCCCTTTTAACGTTGTAATGATCACTCTTTCCTCTCTCTCCATTTCTATTTTGCTTTCTTTCTCTCTTTTCCTCTATTGCTCCCCCCCCCCTTCTCCATTCTGTTTTTCCTCCATCTAGTCAGTGTAATTTGATTTGCCTCAGCCAGAGGAATGGATTACAAGACTGACATCTATTTCCATGCCCTTACAGTCCAGCAGATCCATACAAAGTGCAAGTCAATCCCACCCCGCCCCCCAAATACACAGTGCCCTCTTTAATAATCAACTCTCTACAAACAATCTATTTACAGTACATAGTTTTACACAAGCTGTAAAACTTAAAGCTTAAACATTACATGTGTTCATAAGCCCTAACCTGGCCAAGAACGTCCAAATTTAACCATGAACAAATAAATACAAACATAAAGCCGAACCATGAATCTCCACAATCTCTTTTGTTAACACCAGCAAGACCACTAAGCCCAGCTATGAACCACAAAAAAAAAACATGACCCCAAACTAGCAGCAATGGCCAAAACCTCCATCATGAACTCAAACACTGGTCATGGGCCTACTGTACATTCTAACCCAAAACCTTTGCCATGAATTCAAACCCCCAACTTGGCTCTACAGTCCTACCCCAAACCTCTAAACCTCAACCATGAACTCAAACCCCAGTCACAGACCTGCATTCCAACCACAAACCTCTAAACCTCAATCATGAACTCAAACCCCAGTCACAGACCTGCATTCCAACCACAAACCTATAAACCTTAATCTTGAACTTAAATACCAGTCATGGTGCTACAATTCAACCACAAACCTCTACACTTCAACCATGAGCACTAATCACACACACAAAACTGCCAAGCTTTTACTACACCCAGTCAATCTTGGACTAAACCAAATAATGATCCTTTAAACATAAACTTCAACCGTGCACAGTACCCAAGCATAAACCCCAAACAAAAAAGGCCCAACCCTGAACTCCTAAACCCAAACATATGTCAACTCTCGCCAGCAACGTTTAAAATCGAGTAATAATCCCCTAAAAACAACTGCACACATACTACAAATCACCTGAATCCCCCCATTCATCAAGGTATCTATTTATAAAGATGTTCTCATACTCCTCCGCAACGTTTCTCCATTGTTCCACTCCCCAGCCGCCCACATTTTCTCATCTATCTTTGAAGTCAGCTCTCGGCGCTCTGATCAAATGCATACTGATGCACTGGTTTGATCCCAGTCTTCCAGTAATTCCCCCCCTTCTCCATTCAGCTCCTTATTACTGTGACCAAAGCATCAAATCAAATCTGCTTCACTCATTCCACCATAAGCAAATGTGAATTCTGTTTGTGCACCAGCCAAAGGATGACATCAAATGATGCAATCAAATTAATATTGCTTCTGTCGTGACAGGTCTTTTTAATGTGCTGATTTCAATCACCAAAGTTAACATCTAACTCACTGAAGATGGCAAGGGACTCATGCAGCTGTCTACTTGTCTTTTAAACAGATTTATTAAGTGTCGTTGGTTGATCAGGTTGCAGTCGCACAAAATAGTCAGAGCCAGTCCATGGTATTGAGTAGATATTCATCACATTCTACTATATTATGTAACAGTTCTTATGAAAGGTAAAATATTTAAGCAGTTCAATAAATATTTATAACATTTTATATTTCTTATTTAATCCCTGACATTCCAGTTGTTTATGAATTCATAAAAAAAAAAATGCATGACTCCATGTGGGCTTCTTCTCACAGAGGATTTTGAGACACGGTTATGATAGAATTCAGTGCCACAGAATTGAATATCTGCTTCTACGCCTTTTTTAGATAAAAGTTAAGTTTCAGGATGTCAGCTCCATGCTTATACTTCTTCCGTAAAATTTATTATGAAATTCACACAATCATTCCTTCATACACCGTATCTACCATTGTTAATCTAGGGAAGAACAAGTAAGAATATAAACATGTCAGATGGACATGAACAGTGTTTATTTTTAGAATAAAATAAAATATGCAAACATTATTTATTAAATCCCCTTTTATACTCTAAGGGTCCTAATGGTGGCAGCTATGGAAAGTTTGACATCGACTACAACTGCATTATGGTTTTATATTCAGATCTTCATATATTCATATATTAAGACCCAAAATCCGGAAAAGTTGGGATGTTTTTTTTCAAATTTGAATAATATGAAAACTGAAAGAATTTCAAATCACATGAGCCAATATTTTATTCACAATATAACATATATAACAAATGTTTAAACTAAAAAAAAATAAAATTTTATGCACAAAATGAGCTCATTTCAAATTTGATGCCTGCTACAGGCCTCAAAACAGTGGGACGGGGGTATGTTTACCATGGTGTAGAATCTCCTCTTCTTTTCAAAACAGTTTGAAGATGTCTGGGCATTAAGGTTATGAGTTTCTGGAGTTTTGGTGTTGGAATTGGGTAACATTTGTGCCTGATATAGGTTTCTAGTTGCTGAAGTGTTTGTGGTCATCTTTGACATATTTTTTGTTTAATGTTGCACCTAATGTTCTCTATAGGTGAAAGATCTTCTACTAATATAAAGGTCTCTTCTACTACGAAGCCATGCTGTTGTAATAGCTGCAGTATGTGGTTTTGCATTGTCCTGCTGAAATACACAAGGCCTTCCCTGGAGCATTTGTTGCTCTAAAACCTTTATTATATCTTGCAGGATTCATAGTGCCTTTCAAAACATGAAAGCTGCCCATATCGTATGCACTTATGCACCCACATACCATCAGAGATGCTGGCTTTTGAACTGAATGCTGATAACAGCTGGAACGTTTCCCTCCCCTTTAGCCCAGAGGACACAGCTTCCGTGATTTCCTACAAGAATGTCAAATTTGGACTTGTCTGACCATAGAACACTTTTCCACACAGTCCATTTTAAATAAACTTTACCGACAGTGGTTTATGGAAGTATTCCTGGGCCCATTTAGTAATGTCAATGACACAATCATGCCAGTGAGTGATGTGTCGTCTAAGGGCTCGAAGACAACGGGCACCCAACAAAGGTCTTCAGCCTTGTCCCTTCCGCACAGAGATTTGTCCACTTTCTCTGAATCTTTTGATGTTATGCACTGTAGATGATATTTGCAAAGCCTTTGACGTTAAAATTTGACGTTGAGGAATGTTGTTTTTAAAGTATTCCACAATCTTTTGTACACTCTCACGGATTGGGAAGCCTCTGCCCATATTCATTCTGAGAGACTTTGCCTTTTTATAGCTAGACCTGATGGCAATTAACTTAGCTGAATCTTTTCAAAAAAAATTTCTTTTTAAGCCCTTTGTTGCCCCCATGCCAACTGTTTTGAGACCTGTAGCAGGCATCAAATTTGAAATGAGCTCATTTAGTGAATAAAAGTATAAAATTTCTCTGTTGAAACAGTTATGTTCTCCATGTTCTACTGTAAAAAAAATTAATGGAATATTATTTGATTTAAATGTCCTTTCAACTTATTTAAATTTTAAAAATGTCCCAACTTTTCGGGAATTCAGGTTGTATTTTCAGATTTTGAGGACCTTTATTGTATTTCTATATTCTTAGGATAAAATTATGTAAGCTTTTTTTTGTTGTTTTTAATCTTTCCCCATGTTCTATTTTTTCCTGTTTTATATTTAGGCTTGGTCAATTCCACTTCACCAATCAGCTCTCCCCTATCAAATGTTCCACAGGGTGTTATAACACACTCAGAGAAAAGCACCATCTGCATCCTTGAACATGCATGAGCTCACAACCACCTATGATTAGCTTGTGTCACTGTGATTGACAGGGGAGAGAACATGTCATTCCTCCCACCCAGACAGCATGGCTAGTTTTGACATTTGGGCTCCCAGACATAAATGGATCTGGCAAAGTCTGGATTAAATTCATGATATCCACATGATAATGCAAACATTTCCTTCTGTGAAACACATGATCCAGAAATAATTTTTATAAGAACTTCATGTGGGCGGCACAGTGGATTAGAGGTTAGCACTGTCGCCTTGCACCTCCA
>JAOVVA010000035.1:4872809-4887086 GCA_028565275.1 Leiocassis micropogon
TAAACATTAAAGCACTTTTTGTAAGTCGCTCTGGATAAGAGCGTCTGCCAAATGCCTAAATGTAAATGTAAATGTAACCTAAATGTCTTTGGAATGTGGGAATCGAACCCGGACGATGCAAGGCGACAGTGCTAACCACTACACCACCGTGCCGCCTGTCCATAAGCTGAGAATCTAAAATAAAAACAACAGAAAACATTCTGAACATTTCTTTTTATTTTTGTAGAATCATGGAAGGAATCCTAAAGTTAGATTTGGCATCGTGTATTTAAATTCTGACCTGTCTGTTCTGTACTCGCACAGACCTGAGCAAAAACCCAAACACAGCCATGGAGAGTGATGAAGGAACCAGTTAATTAATGCAGTGAGTGTGCCTCCTGCTTGCAATGTCACAGCACACGATGTAGGCAAGGAAACATGAGTCTCAGTCTGATCTGATTAAAAGCATGTTTACAGTTTAGTTAAAAGCCCTGATCAAATCCCACTTCTACAAGCAAAACAGGCGTCGACCTTCTCGTACCTCACATGTTCGGTGCAGATCTTCTAAAGTTCACAGAAGCTGAAACCAATTTAAATTTGTGTAACAGATTACAGTTTATTTACTTTTCCCTTTCAACAACTATATTTACATAATATTCATTCAGCTAGAAACTTAATATTAGGTTTGCAGTGCAGTAGCTTTGCTGGGAAGCAGAAGCCTGTTGATTATTAAGAGGCTCAGGGGAAGGTTTATGAGAAACTGCACGCTCCTCTTGGTACTGCTTTATTAAAGAACTTTGTTCAGCCTGCACAGATTTCCTCTTTCTCTCGCTCTGTTTTTCAATTCCTCCCACTTGAACACCACTATTCCTTTCGCTCTCTCGTGCGCTCTTCCTTCCTGTCTCCGTCTTACCTGTCTCGTTATACATCAGAGATAGTGAAAAATATGATTACTTATATTGTTTCTTGCACAGAGAAAATTTTCAGTAATACAAACATACAATCATAACAGACAGATGATGGATGATTTTTTGCTAGACTTCAATGTTGTTCTTTACAACACGGAAGTACGGAGACGAATGTTCATCCCTTTGGGTTCTTTTTCGTTTCTAAATTTAGTTCGAATGTACGAGAGAAGTCATAAAAATTAGCCATGAAATTTATTTCATGTACCTAATTACCCAGGTACCCATACAAGAAAACCCATTGAAAAATAAGCAAAAAAAAAAATTGTTACTGTCAGAATAAAAGAAGCTTTGTACTGTACATTCAGGTCAGACATGAAGAAATGTATGCTGAATGTACGCTGACATGCATTTATACCATACCAGTATCTATTCGTTTAAGATTTACTCTTTTGTCAATTGCAATTATTTTTGCTTTTTAGTGCTTTTGTTTTTCTTTTCCAATGTCCTCCTATTTACCAGTTTTAATTTTAATCCCTTTACATCACGTCACCTTTCTCTCTCATTGACTGTTACTCTCCTTGCCACATGCTGACAGAACAGCGTTAGCTATTAGCAAGCATGTCATTCAAGCATAAAATTATACCCCTGGGCTCCATAAACATCAAAAAGCTTTGCAAGAATTAAATCTCTATGGACCATATTCCTATGCAGCGATGAGTTAGAACAAATACTGTGCACAGACTTGGCAACACACTCTTATCAAGTACAAATGGTTTTCTACAAAAGAAGTGAAGGAAATCTAGATCTCTAATAGACAAAATCTCTTTAAGATATTTTACATCGGCATACTTGAAAGTTGAAAAAAAAAAGACAAAAAAAAAAAATCCATAAGCTTCAATTATGTTTTAACAAATAAAATATTTCCAGGAAGACAATATAGTTGCAAATAAAATGCAGATGCTTTAAGTTACATAATGTGAGAAATCCTAATGTGACGCAAGGACTAGCTGTAATCTCCTAAATGGTCACACATCCTATAGACTTGTACACTACATCAGTACACATTCCTCCACAGATGCCCAGCATTGCTATTGGTTATCATGGACTTGAACCATGAACCATGTTTCGGGCCCAATAACTACTTATTTGCCTTTATTTGTGTTACAGATTGGACTCTAGGGGGGTTCGAGTCCTTCACCAAGCTGACACTTTGTTTGAAGCCATGAAAAAGGAGCATTCAGTAAATGAATTTGCAGGTGTAGTCAAAGAAAAAGAAATGCTTGTGTAATTTAACTAATGTGCTGGAAGTTATCATCTGACCATGAGCCGCATTTGACCTGCAGCTGGACTTTATGGCAGCTGATGGCATGATTAGTGGGATTATTTAATAAGTTTTGAACTAGAGACACAACAGTGTCCCAGAAGCTCAGTCCACAGTTGTCTCTTGGTAGAGACGTGATCTAAAATGAGTCCAAGAAGTCAACATCCATTCTTCATGAAATGAGTTTTTTCATAGAAACACTGGACACAAATGCATGTGTGATGGATAATGGACTTCGATTAGCTGTGATGTGTCTGCTGAGAAGCTATCTCCATATGTGCTTTAGAAATGAATGACACAAATGTAATAGTAAGACTGTGCCATTTTAGACCATGGAATTTTTCTAAACTGAGGAAACAAAGATTTTCTAGACATGTCTAAAATAAATGCTACTGATTCAGTGACATGAGGGAAGGTAAGTGTGTGTTGTGTGTGCGTGTGTGTAGTGGTGTATGTGTGGGCAGAGACTGAGACAGTTCACTTGTCTGGATCCTGAGAATTATTTTGCTTTTGAAACACACATATTGCCAGATGACTGTTCAGATAAGTAACTGCCTGTACTACTATTAAATGTCAGCCATTTTATACGCTCACAGAAATCTCAGCAGATTCGCCCCGGACTCCATAATTGTAATCACATTAGACGAGGAATCGGAAGAGAATGCAAAAAAGAGCTCTACATTCGTCAGTACTTCAATTATTCTCCATTTTTGTGACAGTTGTGACACTGAGAACAAATTGAAAGAATGAAGCAAAAAATGAGAGACAGTGCATATCTGGACTGCTGCTTTCCATTGACCAGAGTGTGAAATGGACAGATTGAACTGCAGGTCTGAATATTGCTTAAACCAGTGACATTTACAAGTGTTCCAGTCCATTCACTCTCACTGCAACCTTCTGCCATTTTGTTCTTTAGCTTGCAACCCTGTAAAATAGTTCATTTTTGATCCTCAGGACCCTGAGATCTCAGTTCCTAATAGGAACATCAAAAATGTGAGATTTAGTATCAATTAAAAATATGTAGTAAAAATGATAATGATCATAATTTGGCAATAGCAAAATTTATGCTAAGGCACGGACGTATCTACTGACTGAAATGCTACAAATATAAGACTATTGAAGTGGTGGGGCAAGCAAATAGGGTACAACAAAAATTGAGTTATTTGATTGCTTGGAAATTGTTGCAAAGAAATAAAAAAAAAATAAAACATCCGAGTGATTTTCTGTGTTCTTTCAAACAACATTTAGCACGAATTAAATTTGAAGGTTGGACAGAGACGTTTTAGGGTCATTCTATAATTTGGGGTACATTCCATATCTGTTTCCATATCAGTCAAATTAATACATGCTTTAATACAACACAAACATTGTGTGCATCCTGTGCGTAACTGAGCTTGAAAATTTACATTTTCCAAATTGATCATTTTGCCAAATTGTCCGATTTTGCAGTTGAGGATTTTTTTTTTTCAGAATAATAATAATAATAATAATAATAATAATAATGAAAAAAACATTAAAGTTAACAACCACCATTTTTTACATTTATTTCAAGCATGTAAACAAAAAAAATTACATTGATTTTTACAATTTTTTCAAATCTTTTATACCACTTATCCTGTACAGGATCGTGGGGGCATGGAGCCTATCCCGGGAGGCTTAGGGTATACACAATACACACACAATACAAAAACAATACACAAACAGTGGACCATTTGGGAACACCAATTACCCTAATCTGCATGTCTCTGGACTGTGGGAGGAAATCGGAGTACCCAGAGGAAACCCACCAAGCATGGGGAAAACATGCAAATTTCATGCACACAGACCAGAGGCTGTTAAGCATTTAAGCATCATTAAGCATCATTGCAAAAACAAAGAATCAACGGAATCAAAGCTCTGCAACCGAGATTTCAAAAATGGCTAAAACGAATGCAAAAAAAAAAAAAAAGAGAGAAATTCCTAAATTCAACTCCCATACCTGTAGACAGATGTCCATAAATGGAAATTGTGCCAGTCACTGTAAAGTAAACTCTTGTTGGATGCATTGCGTGAAATGATTAAAATAAATAAACCTCATTAATGAAATCACATAAGCAAATAAGTATTATACTCTATTTGTTCTGTGTGTGGCAGAGTGGATAAATATCACTTCTGAAATCTGAGTTATCAAAAATGACACCTTAGTGTGCAGAATTTGTGGGTATTTTTTTTTTTACACTTCAGAGAAACCTATTATTTTGGATGGCTGAAGACATTTTCATAAGGTTCTCACTTACTGGTCAGGGAAGATATAAAATGTATTAAGAAATTCCTTTGGTTTTGTTTTATCTACAACTTTAAAATATGGCTGCCATTCACAATATTATTATAATACACAATAATGCATTTTTTCTGTACAATGAATTGAGTGATTCATTTAGTTATTTTGTTTCCTTATAGCATAAATACAGGTGAGCATCAACTTTACTCTACTATAGCTATGTTATATTGTGATGTTGTCTAACGCTAGCTACAGTACGTCACCTAGCTGTGCAATAATATAACAGCAGGAAATCTTACTTTGTCTGCTGTGGAAACTCACGATTCACAGAAAAACATGAGCTCAAATTGTACGATCTAAATCTGTGCTAACATAGCTAGCTAAACCGAACAACACAATGCCTCTGTAAACCTTACTCTAGAACTAACTGGATCGGGTAAGCTCTTGGGCACATTTGCTTTGTTTGGCATTGCTACTGCTAATAATCATAATTTGTGGTACTAGCACGCAAATGACATGATTCTGAATGTTCGTTAACCATCAACACCCCCGTTTATGACAGATCCACTAAAATACCAGTAAATTATTTTTACTAAATATTTTAAGGCACCCCATAAACACTAGCACTTTAATTCAGTAAATGTGTCCATCACCTGCATTATTAGAGATTGAATTACCCTACACAATTCAATACTGCCAAGTCCTTTTCGATCCTGCTCTACCTCATGTTTTCTTATCTGATCTGCCGGTATACAGTACGCTCAGTGTATATCAATTGAAACTGTATTTTCTCTCGCTGTTTCATTTTGCCTGTAGGCACTGCTAAATAATTGATAGCTATAGTTTCGGTACTTTTGCTGCTTGTACAGACCGCCTCTAATTTTCATCTTTATGCAAGCATATTTATCTACATTTGCCACTTAACGGCAGGGATGATGGAAATATGGTGAATGGACTATAATTTGGTTCCCACTGTGGAATATATTACACACCTTTTATGAAATGTGTGTGTTTGGGAAAAAAGGTATGTTTTATTGATGAGTCTATTTCTGTGCCCGGTTTAGATGATGATTACTCTTGGACAGTTTCTTTACAGTTTATGTTTTATGACTTGCATTAACAAGGTTCAGTCACATCAGAGAAGTCCTTTAACCCTTTCATGGGAAAAAGAGCAGAACCCAAACATTTATTCGTATATAATGTGCAGTGGTAAAGCCAATGGCGCAGGGTGGTGTAGTGGTTAGCATTGTACCTGTAGCCTTGTACCTCCAGACTCGAGGGTTCGATTCGATTCCCACCTCAGGTCTGTACGCATGGAGTTTGTATGTTCTCCCCATGCTTGGTGGGTTTCCTCCCACAGTCCAAAGACATGCAGATTGGTCTAATGGCATCCCCAAATTGCCCATATTGTGTAAATGAGCATGAGAGTGAGTCTGTGTGTGTGTGTGTGTGTGTGTGTGTGTGTGTGTGTGTGTGTGTGTGGCCTGCAATGGATTGGCACTCCGTGGGGCATGAGGCAGCATATACTGCCTCATGCCCCACGGAGTGCCAATCTATTGCAGGCCACACACACAAGTCTCCTGGGATAGACTCCAGGTACCCGCATCCCTGTTTACAGGATAAAGTGGTATAGACAATGAGTGAGTGGTAAAGCCAAGACTGTGCACTAGCTTTGCTGAAGAAATGCAAGGGAGTGTTGGATTGTACTGTTGACATTGTCAACAATGGAAGGCATACTCTGAGGAAATCCTTAACCCAGTGCCAGAAATCTCTGATATATTAGAAGCTCTATGGCTGTGACAGTGCTAGGGGGCAGAGGTGCATAAGATTCAGCTAGAAAACCAAGACACTACAGTACAGTAGGTTGGGCTGTGGCTTGGCATTTAAGCTTGCAAACTAATGAGAAAAGTTAAACCTAGGAATCAAGAGGTGCCCAGTCTGTAGTGCAGACATATTGCAGTTAACCAGCTCTTTATTCTTGCACAGGTTTGTTAGGGTTAATGGGATTAAGCCAATCCAGGCTACATGTGAATTTTGTGTATACATTTGATGAGGGGTGGTACTGTAGGTGTATAGGGTCTGACACACATGCACAACCTTAAAGATATGTCCAATATTGCAGGGATGTTCACTTGGTGTCAGCTGAAGTGAACCTGCAGGACAATGTTTTTTCACAGATAAATGTGAAGCAGCTGGAATGAAAAGGGTGGAGGTCATGGATGTCTCAGATGGGAAAAAGAAAATGCCAGAGTACTTGCGATCTTATTCACAAGTGATGGAAAAAGACAGACTGACATCATGTCAGTGGCCACCACTGGGGTGTTACAGTCATTAAAATAGTCTGGGCATGTTGGGGAGTTTACAATCTCACAGTTGGCTTGGGAACATCTAGAATGTGTGATTGGGGAATGCAAAGTCTGGGGAGTCCTTTTGTGCCTGTTGTCAAAGTGACACCAGTTCTGTCAAAGCTATCTTTTTGTAAGCACCCTAAATTTTGTTGAACATCCTATTCCAAAGACATGTGTTATTATAGAGGTCAGGGCTCTGCCCACCAACATTAGCAAATCATATTTTATTGACCTCACTTGTGCACAGACGCACTGTCACACTACAACAGGTTTGGGACACTTAGTTATAGTGAAGAAACATTGAAATGCTACAAAATACGGAAACGCAATGAAAAATTATATGCCTACAGGGAAGATGTGTGTATATACAGGGTCATGGTTAGGTGTTCATATATTTTTAGCCAATTAGTGTATAAATACATTAAATTTTATGTGTATATGGACAAACAGCTATATTAATTCAAGGTACTGGACTCTTTAGAGACATGGAAAAAAATTCTCATTCACACTCATAACTTGACATACAGACAGAAAAAAAGCATGCAGTGTGGGGGGCATTGTGAATATAAAGCAGGACCCAGACCCTATTTCACACTACAAGAGATGTGACCTTTAGAAATAGCGTTGTCTAAAACACAACCCATATCTTTATCCTTTGCTTTTTCCCCCTCCCTGTTTTTTTCCTCTTTGTTACACAATTGTGCACAAGCATAGGGTTATACTATATACATACACACATTCAAATGCACAAAGCCAAACAGAAGGAGCCACTTGGGATCTGATTGGCACCGTTAAACATTATCTCATAGTGGACACGACTGCATGACTACAAGCATTAAGGTTCTAGCAACAATTACACAAACCTTTCACTCATAATACCATACTTTTAAAATTCCTAAAATATATATATATTTTTGTACAAAAGCTGAGACTATTTGTATGCGCTAGGTTGCTGATTTAGGGATGTGAGCATTCGAGACCTGCTGTCTATGGCAAGTTCTTCCCCATCCTTTCAACCCAATGCCCAAAACCCAGCCACTGTATGCAATGCCAGTCCTAAGACCAGAGAGAAAAATGGGAGGGTTGCATGTGGTTGTGTGTGGATGGGATGGTCATCAACAGCCCAAAGAAAGTTTGTAACAAAGTCGAAATAGTTATTTTCCATGTTTCCTGATAAGCCCTAGTAATGTATATGCTTTTATATACAACATGTGTGGAAGGAATAAATAATGTGATGATGAGGAGAGGTATGCCGGAAGTTTAATCCTATTCAAATCTCACTCCACCCTTTTACCAACACAAGGCCTTGGATACAAAGAAAAATTAAGACCACTGAGACAGAGCTCTGGAAAGCCCAGCCAGGAGATGAGATGCAACTGGATGTGACAGACAATAGTATTTGCCCTACAACTTCATTTGTCACAAACCAAAAAATTATTGCTGTAGCTTGTTGTTTTCTCTCTCTTGTAGCTCTTACATTTCATGCTGACACTCAGAGGTTACAAACACTGCTAGTGCATTAAAGTGTGTTGAGGAAGGAGGAAGTGCAAAACAGCCCACTAGTACTCTGTCACTGTAGTACTCTGGATTGGAGGGATTTTCACTGTCATAGTCTTTGATGAAATATCCTGTGTGTGTGTGTTTATATCTTAGCGGAGACCAAATGTCCCCAGAAGTATATTAATATACAACATTGCAGGAAAATACAGAGCCATAACATCAACAGCCTATTCAGTAACATTAACATTGATTATCAATTATATACCAGTAAAATGGTGACAGCATTATAGACACCAAAGGCTCATTTATTCCTGTGTGGTGCAAAGCCTGTCTGGTCCAATCCCACAGAAGAGACAATGTAGCTCACATTGCTGAAAAAAATCAGGCCATGATAGAAGTCCACAGCTGCCGACCCGATCTCTAAACTCTGCAAATCCAAGTTCAATTAAGTACACATAGGATGTGCTGGACAAACAAGTCTGACATTATGGAGACTTCACCTCGCAACCCACAGCACACAAGTCAATGTCAAAAGGGCCAGACGCCACAGCACACCCCCAGAGGTCTTGTAGAGAGTCATGTCCCAGATGGCCCCAGCAACCCTGAAGGGCCAAGGGCAGTCTACACAATATTAGGCATAATGCTTTGTGTCTTAATGTTATATCTGATGGGTGTATATTTGACCGCATGACAACATTAGGCTGAAAACCTCTGTACTATTTTTAAAAAATACTTCACTGGAACTGTATCATAAGATTAGTAAGTATGTGTGTGTTTGTGTGTCAGTCAGTCAGTCCCCCTCAGTCTGTCACCCTTCATTCACAGCAGACATGTCTCCTGCCACAGCAAGACAGCAGACACATAAGAGCCACATTAGAGAGCGTATCAGCAATATATCAGCACCTCTGCACTTACACTCACCTAGTCGACGAGGGGGCATTGTTGCAATGCAGTTTTCAAAAGCATAATATAGAAAATGTACCTTTAGAGCTGGTCAGCAGGGAACATTCACAGAGTGCTTACATACAGTAGCATGACGCTTTCTGTATGACTGAACATACGGCAAGTAGCTAAACAGGCCGACACACAGACACAAATATGTAGGAGGGATGCAGATCCCAGCAGAGTGGCTTATTCCATAGAACAGAGATATTGTATGTTAGGTAACTTGCAACCTATGAAATACTTCTACTGTACTGACTCTACTACAATAGGGCAAAAGCATGAAGCAAAATGACAGGTTTGTATTGTTTTTAAAGCAAATTATGTCAAAATAAAAGCCATGATAAAGATTTTGTCTCTGCTAAGGCCCCATATACACTGTAGTCTCTCAAATATTTGGCCACTAGAAACTCAGAGGTCAAGGCATTGGGCTACAGAAGATTGTGAATTAAAATTCCAGCACTGCCAACTGACAAGGTTGAGTACCTGAGGAAAATTTGGTTTTATTAAAAATTGAGGTGCATATAAGGACATTACCATAGGTTCATGGTAAATTTTCCTGCTCACCACTCCGAATGGGAAGTGTAACATTTGTACTAAATACAGTTGGACTTTCTGCATCTCTGGTGTAGTTACTTTAGATTAAGGCATTGGAAAAATAAGCAAAATCCAATGTCTTATTTTCCCAGTCCCAAGTCTGGATAAACAGACGGTTGTGGCAAAAAGGGCATCCGACATAAAACATTTGCCAAATCAATCATGCGAATCATTAACAGGACTTCCATACTGGATCGGTCATAGCCTGGGGTAACAACGCCCGCCACCGGTGCTGTTGACCTACAGGGTGCTGTTGAAAATTGGGCTACTGTTGGTCCAAGATGGAGAGGAGGAAGGTGTGTTCGTAGGCAGAGAGAGAGAAGAGAAAAGGCAAGCAATTAGAAGTGACAGTAGGGACTTTAAATTATGGGACTATGGCAACTCAAGAGAGTTGGTTGACATGATGCAGAGTATGAAGGTGGATTTACTGTGTGTCCATGAGACCAGGAGGAAAGGTAGCAAGGCTAGAAGCCTGGGAGCAGGGTTCAAATTGTTTTACCATAGTGGGGATAGGAAAAAAATGGTGTAGAAGTTATCATGTAAGAGGAGTTTGTAAGGAATGTTCTGGAGGTGAAAAGAGTATCAGATAGGTTGATGGGTCTGAAGGTGGAAATTGGTCTGGTGTGCAATGTTGTTAGGTGTTATGTCCACATGTACAGTAGTATGAGAGTTAGAAAAGAAGGAGAAATTCTGGAGTGAGTTAGATGAAGTGATGCAAATCATTCCCAGAGGTGAGAGAGTGGTGATTGGTGAAGATTTTAATGGACATGTTGGAGAAGGGAACAGTGGTGATGAGAATGTGATGGGCAGAGGTAAAAAAGGTGCAGGACCTTAACTCAACAGTCCAGAGCAACGGAGAGTGTGGAAAGAAGGTGAAGGGGCGTGTACAGGCATGTTGGAACGGGTGGAGAAAAGTGTCAAGTTTGTTATGTGATAGACCATCAGCGAAAATGAGAGTAAAGGTGTACAAGACAGTGGTGAGACCAGCGATGTTTTATGGCTTAGAACCTGAACAAAAGACAGGAGGCAGAGTTGGAGGTATCAGAGATGAAGATGTTGAGGTTCTCTTTGGGAGTGACAAGGAGGGATAGGATCAAGAATTATTATTTTTTATCAACATCCATTGCATCAAGAGGCCAAAGATTCACAGCAGAGAAAGGAAAACCAAAGCCTGAATTTTATTACAGCATTCAGCAGAGACAAGTTTTCTGGTCTGATGAAACTAAAATCTAACTTTGGCCCTGGTTGAAACACAATGCTGCTCATGCTCATCACCTTGAGAACACTAAGGACAATAAAGCAAGGTGGTAATGTTGTGTAATGCAAATGCTGTTTAGGGTTGAGATCAAAATAGATGGATAAATAGCTGAATAAAGGACAATCCTAAAATAATAACTTTTCCAATCTTCAAAGGAATTCATTCAAAGCTCCAATTGAGAGATAGAATAGAAAATAGAACCTGGAAATGTTGAAATAGCCCATTTAGTGCTCAGACCTTAAATTTGCTAAACGACATCAAAATTGCTGTTTAGCAGCAGCCACCATCCAATCAGAAAACTTAAGCAGTTTTGCCACAAAAAATGGGCAAAAATATCAGGATACAGATGTGAAAATATGATCAAGAAATATTGGAAAAAACTGACAGCTGTAAATGTTGGTTGGTATCAGTGGTTGCAGGGACAAAAATGTTTACCATAATAAAATGGCTGGTAAAATTATACACACAGGTAAACCTTGGAAAGTTAAACCTCTCTAATGACACTTGCTTTTGCCTCCCTATGAGGATTTTGTGGAAATGTGACATTGCATTGTCATTTAAATTATTTTTTTCCCTTCACAGTGGCCGTTGTTGCAGCACAGTTACTAAAGAACAGTCACTACACTTGGACACGAAAGAAAGAAAAAAAAAAATAGCTTCATGGGCGTTTTTCTTAACCTCCCAAATCTCAAAAGGCACTGATCCATGCAGGAAACACAACACTGCTCAATGACTGAATAATAAAATACAAATAAATAAATAAATAAATAAATATGGAATTCCTGCCCATGCATGTCAAAGGGGGAGGCTTCGGACTTCAAACTTTGGGTGTCTAGATGTTTGGATTTTTTACGTAGAATTAAGTTACAATTACTACATGCCAATTGCATACATTTTGGGTATGTACATATGGGTACAGTATGTACGTCAGAGCATTAGGGCTAATATGCGATTAAAAAAAAAAAAGTTGGAAAGGAAGGGGCAGGTAAGTTGAGTTTAAAACTCAAAATTTTCAAGATGCAAGTCGAAATTTTTTGAGAAAAAATCTTAAAGTTTAAAAAAAAAACGTTTAAAAAGAAAAAAGACATTTGAAAGTTTTTCGAAGGTTTTGTGTTTAAAACTCAAAAATCTGTGGGGGGTTTTAAAGGAAGGAAACTGCACACAGTGGAACCTTGGATTACGAGCATAATTCATTTCTGAAGATGGCTCGTATTTTAAAACACTTGTAAACCAAATCGAATTTTCCAATAAGAAATAATAAAAACTCAAATTATTTGTTCCACAGCCCGCAAAAATAAATACATAAAAATATTTAAAAGACAAAATAAAAAGTAAAAATAAAGCTAATTTACCTGCACTTTACCTTTAAAAAAAGGTAAAAATAAATCCCGACAGATAAGTGTTTCCGTTTGTGCAATTTACCTTTGAAAAGAATCGCGACAGAGCAGTGTTTCTGTGTAGAGCAGAAAGAAAGAGTGTGTGTGTGTGTCTGTGAAGTAGAAGGGGTCTGTGTGTGTGTTTGTGGGCCCCTCCCCTCTCCTCCTTCTCGTCTTACACAGTTACCCTTCTTCCACTCTTTTCACACACACGCGCACATAACGGAAACACTGTTTTTTCGGAAAAATAAACAAGAAATCTCTCTAATGACACTCGATTGAGCGACTCACTAACGGAATCACCGCTGTAAAGTAAAAATAAAACAAATAACCTGCACTTTACCTTTAAAAAGAATTGCAACAGAGCAGTGGTTCTGTGTAGAGCAGAGAGAAAGAGTGTGTGTGTGTGTCTGTGAAGGCGAAAGTAGGAGGGGTCTGTGTGTGTGCGCACACAGACACAAAGAGCAGGCTGATACAGAGAGAGAATGGACCTTTACCCTCTCTAATGAGACTTGCTTTTGCTTTACACGCGTGCTGTACACACACGCATACAGACACAAAATGAAAGATGTTTTACGTGCGCACACAAGTGGTCACAGTGTTATAGTAAACAGTAAACGCGTGCACGGATGTTGATTATACCAGTAAGAGACGATCACTAAGACCCAGCAGGGGAGACGATTACCCACAATTCCACAGCGCAAGAGAGAGAAAAACCATTGGCTCAGTTGTGATCATGTGACGCTCGGTGTCAAAACAAGAAGCTCATGCGTGATACATGATACTCGGTCCTCATAAACTCAGACTTGTTCGTTTTCCAAGTCAAAATTTATTAAAAATCTTTGCTTGTCTTGCGGAACACTCGCAAACCGCGTTACTCGCATATATACTTTGCAAGTGTTTAGAAGAAAACACCATACTGACTTGAATGAGATGACTGCCTTTGTTTATCAGGAACTACAATGCAATGGAAAGATGCAAGGTCATCGCTGGTTACATCAACACGCAATACAAAGGGATTTGTGGTACAACAGGAAACAATACGAGAAGACATTAAATGAATCGATCCTTATGGTGTGGATAAATGAATGTTTCGATGGTGTTAATCGTTTTGTTGAATGGATGGAAGCTTATACAACAAATAATGACCCCAAGTAATAGACCCCTAATACTCCGTCATATATGACCTTGCATCTGTCCATGGCATTGTAGCTCCTGATAAACAAAGGCAATCACCTCATCCAAGTCAGTATGGTGTTTTCTTCCAAATAGGCTCAGCTTACAGGAATGTTCTTTAAAGTTCCTTATGATGATCTGGTGATTCTGGACTAAAATATTTTCTTGTTGCTAAACCCAAGGGAAAAGTTTGATTAGATCTTCCACTTCAGACCTAATGCAAAACACATGACGTCTGCCCTACCTTTCGAAGTGCATATGTGGTTTCCTTCCTTGATAGAAAAAAAACAAAGAATTTTGAGTTTTAAACACAAAACGTCTGAATTTTAAATACAAAAATTCCCTGCCCATCCCCTTCCCCTTTTTTTTATCTCATATTGGCCCTAATACTCCATCATAGGGATGACATCATCCTGTTCTCACCCCAGAATATTATTATTACCTTTTTGTCATAACAACATAACCATAACAAGTGTATGTATATAAAAAAAATGTATATATAGAATAGTATGTACATATATATATATACACACACACACACACACACACACACACACACACACACACACACACACACACACACACACACACTTCTGAAGTTTATGCAAAATT
>JAOVVA010000035.1:4891931-4928600 GCA_028565275.1 Leiocassis micropogon
CCCCCCCCTACAACCCCCCCCCCCCAACACACACACACAAGCGCGAATTCAAACCTGTTTCAAAATTTGGAAAACTTTTTGAAGTGAAGGCTAATCTCAAGGTAGCACGTTAGTGTACACACTCTCTCTCTCTCTTTCTCTCTCTCTCTCTTTCTCTCTGGTGAGCTGCTCTCTTCTTCCATTCGTGTACCTTGTTCTGAAATGTCAGCTCTGCTTAGACAACCAGAGACTGGCCAAGATAAAAGAGAAAAAGAAATCGCCATAGTGCTTCGCCCCATGACAGAGACTGAAAAGCACGAACAGGTGTTTTGTGAAGCTTGGAATAAAAGCGAGTTATGGCTGCATGGAGTTCCTTTCAAGACGCTAAGACTGCTGCTTTTGGTAGCCACATAAAGAAACCAGGCAGTCGTATTGAATCGGGACTTTTTCTTTGATGTTGGTCATGTGCTGCTGTACCTGCATGTACTGTATGTGCATAAGAGCAAGAGAGAGTGGTAGAGTGAAGTTTTAAAAATAATGACGATTGACCACAGATTTTCATTCGTCCTCATGATTGATCATTAATGACCACTGTTCCCAATGATTAATCATTCATCTCTACTGTTCCGAATAA
The DNA here is from genome assembly GCA_028565275.1 of Leiocassis micropogon. Lineage (NCBI taxonomy): Eukaryota > Metazoa > Chordata > Actinopteri > Siluriformes > Bagridae > Leiocassis > Leiocassis micropogon. Next base: position 4,892,545 of record JAOVVA010000035.1, read on the forward strand.
CCAATCACCATTGTTCCAGACGATTAATGACTAATCACAATTGTTCCCAACAATACAATCCATTGTCACACACACCAATTTGAGCCCTTGATCAGGGGTTGGAGAGCAATTTGAAATTCAGAACAAAAAAGCATGGTTCAGAGGCAATTCATTCAGAACAACTTGCTGTAGAAGCAATTATTAAGGAGTGAATGTGTTGTTTGAGATGACATAACTTTTCTAGCTGAAAGTGCGTCTGAGCCTGATTTTGCATGCAGCAGTTGCTCTCTCTCTCCTACTTTCACCCATGCTGACTAAGAAGAGTTAATGTAATTTATGGTAATTCAAACACCTGTGACGCAGAGTGATACATATTAGTTAATCGCCCCGTTGATGTTACCGAGCAATCTGACTGAGCTATTTGATTGTATGAGAGGCATTCCACGAGTTGTGATAATAGACGGTAACACATGGGATGTGGAGTGATACATAAGTTAATCGCCGCAGCGGTGTTACCATCTATTATCACCACTCGTGGAATGCCTCATGTCCAATCAGACTGCTCGGTTGGTATGACAAATTGTTTGCCACTTTAGCCTTTTGGTTTTCATAATCGTCAAAATGTTTGTTGCCTTTTTTCTCCTTTTTTTTCTTATGACGCACTAGTAGATGACAGAGCAGCATTTCCCTCCAATCAGTATTGGCTCTGTGTGCTGCTGTGAGCAAGTTTCTGTTTACTGTTGAGATGGTGTGACATGAATCAGGACAAAGTGTGATGCACCAGGATCTGGCCTGAAGCAGCCTGATAAACAAAGCAAACAGCAGTGGACCAGTCAAGTGAGGAGAAAACAGAAATCACATGCAGGCCACCAAAACCGACAAAACTATTCACAGGCAGGAAACATGGACAATATGAAATAACACAACAATTATGCAATTAAGAAGAACAATCAGTTGTTAAGACATGAAGGTCAGATAGATAGATAGATGATAGATAGATAGATGATAGATAGATAGATAGATAGATAGATAGATAGATAGATAGATAGATAGATAGATAGATAGATAGATAGATAGATAAAATGGGTATCTACTTTTGAACACGGTTGTGTACACACAGTACTGAGCCCATCTCACTTGTTCATATTTAATCAAATTCAGTCATGTAGATTAAATGAAAGAACTGGGAACTACTTAGACAATGTCCAACAATACACTTTTAAAATTCATTGTTTTTCAACCTCAGCCGCAATCTCATTTCCCCTCTCGTCTGCATTACAAGTATATTAATCATTGGCCTGATCATTTATCCTCATCTGCACCTGTTTCTCACTGGTTCATGCTAGTTGTAAGTTATATGCTTGAATGATTTATAGGTCACTGTGAGGCTTAACAAACATTCATCTGATTTTGGTCAGAAACAGACGAAACGTCCTTCAAGGACTATATTAAAAACACAAGCAAGTCTGGCTCTTTGGAAGCAAAATATGTAGAAATGAAAAGTGGGTCAAGAGTGTTAGAGATTTAGGTGGAGTCTATGATTGAGTTTAATTAAATTAAATTAAATTAAATTCCGGGAGCTGAAGGCCAGTTTCCTTCACTTCAGCTCTCAAAGTAAGTATATTACATATTACCAGTCAACAATATGGATATATTAATCTTTCCAACACCATTATTAAAACACATATCTCATTCAAACGTAAACCCAGCAGGCTTTTTTATATTACTGTGCTATATGCTAATCAATATACTATTAATAAGACTTAAATGGGGTTTTGGCTTTCAAGTCTGGCATCTCCATATCTTTGTGTCTTTCTTAATATTGTGCAAAAAAGTTATATTAATACACATTACCCAACACATGGTAACAAACAACTCCTTATAAAGCTGGGGCTTTTTTGGACATTTAAATGATGAAAAAATGAATTATAAAATAAATAAAATATTAGGCTGTTCTGTGCTTCTGTCACGCAATATTAATTTCTTATTAAAGGAAAATTGTAAAAAGGCAGTTTGTTGCGGGTAATTGTGTTGTTTTTAGAAATAGGTAAAAGCTTACAGCTTTAATGTAATATATTATTAATTTAATGTAATATAGACATTATTATTTCAGGTTGAAGTCCACGTGCATGTCTGCCTGTCTTTCTGTATGGCAGAACTCTCTGCCTAACTCATTAATACAAAGAAATAAAATTTTGTAAGGTTGAGTATCTTACACCTTGTTTACGCTAAGTTGTATAAAGTTGTATATCTATAGATTGGATAAACATTACGTTTTGTCTTAAAAATTAGATAAAGTAGATTGTGAAATCCACCGCATACCTGTTCATAACATCGCTTTAACTTTTACTTATGGTGCAAGTTAAACTTCCATTTCATTCACTTTCATTAAATTCAGCGGTCGATCTAAGACATGTCCACTGACGCATATGCAATATGATCTCAAAACTTCCGGTTTAAAATCTGGCACATAACTGCTCATAACTTCCTTTTCAGTCAACTTTTTGTTTCCATTTATAATGCGTGTTTAACTTCAGGAAAATACCTAAGAAAGTTTCTGTTCAGGTAGTTTTGATGACGCTGCGACAAAATCTGGACATAGACAGACAGACATACGGATATACAGACAAACTTTTGGTTTTGGATCTTCCAATGTATGAAAAGTAAATATATCATTAAAAGAGTGAGTCCTGACTAATGTACAGACAAAACCTTACTTTTATTTATATAGACTGATGATGGAAATAGTAGGATTAGCCAACATCTTTCCGCATATTAGTCTACTATCCAGTCTAAAAGGTATTTTTTGCTAAAAAAAATAAAAAAACTTGTGTGTCCATAGACTTGAGTCATTTTAAAAGTAACCTTATAATTATATAGTTGAATGTAACTATGTAGCTGAATGTTAACAATCCATAAATGAACTATGGTATGTAAACAAATCTGATCAGATGCACAATCTCGTAGACAAGATGTAGATTAAATTTGCTAATGGCATTCTAAACAGATTAAAAGAGTGGCATTATTGTCCAAAAATCACTATAACTTTAGTAATTAATAATAATTAAAATAAATATTAGGTATCTTCAGTTTTTACCCTGTCCAGGGTGTACCCTGCCTCGTGTGATAAGTTTCCTGGGATAGGTTCCAAGTTCCCACGACCCTGAAAACACGATAAAGCGGTATGGACGACAAGTGAGTGAATGAGTGAGTATCTTTAGTTTTTATTGCTTAAAATTAATCAGCAAGATACAGCATCTGCAAAATATGTGAGCTAAGACCTGGAGAGATGGTATTGATATTGGCTTTTCACAGCAAAACATCCAACCTGCAGAAAATACATAGAGGTAAGCCATTAGCTGGCAAGAGCATTTGAGGTATTACAGTATAAACACTCTGGATTAAACTTCAGTAATGATTATCTTTTGTGCTAAAGATATCTTAGTGCTCCTACAGCCTGCTTGCATGTGACGATATGAAACCGCCATTCTGTCTGGTGATCTGTCTGCAGGTTTACAATCTCAGACAGTTGGTGTGCATGAGGAATGCTACAAGAGATGGGGTCAAAACCCTGGAAGACTTATCAGTTTCCCACTGATCAAAAGAAAAGAGATTTGTGGTTATCAGATATCCAGCGAGGAGACATGGCTGGTGATTACTGGAGCTTGTGTAGTGACAAAAAAAATAGATCATTATTTGATGACTGTTAATAACAGAATGTAAACTATGCTGATATTCTGCTTAATCAATGCTTTGATTTTACTAAGTCGTAGTTTAATATTAATTCTTACCTGGTGTGAGAGCTGTAAATATCACCATATCATAAATCTGCCACTGCACTGTAAAGAACAGCAGGAGCTTGATAAAAATCAGTAATATCTAATGACTGAAGTTTCTCAATATATAAACTACTGTTATCTGGTCTCTCGTCACATGTTCAGTAAAATCCATTAGAGTATATTAAGCCAGTTATTTATGATTATTTGGATGGGGGTTATTATTTGTGGTGGGCATATTTGCCAGGTCGTAATGTTTATTTGCTCATGCATTAGTACATTTCTTGATGAATACATTTCCTTTTACTCAAATGATCTTACGTCTTACTCAATGATTGTAATCTTATTGTAAAGTGCTACCAAAAATATTAATAATACTTTTAGCAGTTATGAAATTTGGAATTAACCTTTTGCACACATGTGACTATAAGATCATGCTATGGAGCATTCTGTGCTTTACGCTTCATAACATGATGTGCAGGTAATCTTACAAGATTACTTGAAGATGCTGACTCTTCAAGCTTTCTAAATAATGTCTAACTAACGGTTTCCTGGGTTGAATCCAAAATGGTGTATAATGAGAAGCTGGTGCGCGATTTTACAATCTCTTGTTCCACACCTAGAGGGATTCAGCCGCGTGTTCGAAGCTAGTTAGCTTTGTAGCTTTTGTTAGCCGTGAAAAACAACATGGATGACATGGAGACAAACGTGTTGTTTAAGATGACATCATCAATACGTTTTCTTGCTGACAGTGCTTCCATGACTGGTTTTTCAATGTAGGTTCTGGCACTGGTATCTGGTGAGTAATGTCCTTTTTGCCATCCAAAAGTGGGCGGGACCAGAGCAAACAGACGTCATAATGTCATGTGCAAAAAGTCAATTGACACATACCTTGGAAAAAAATTTAAGTAATGGTGAAATGAGGTGTTCTCATGGAAATACAGACAAATTATCGCTTTCTTTTTTTCCACTTCCTCTCGTTCTCTGATTGTTTGATGGGTGTTACTACCTAATTACTCCCTTGCTTCACACCCTTCAGTAAAGGACACTCTTTCTCCTTTCCCTCTCTACATCCACTGCACTAATTAGCCAGAGTGATCCGCCGTGCCTTTCCCTCTCTCATTCTGTTAATTAAGACCCAGCTCTCCAGTGGAGGTGTGGGCCAGGAGTTATATCGCTGTGCTGAGGCAACAGCCCTGTCCTGTCCATCACGCTGCTCTCCTCTACATGAGCCTGCCCAAGTCCTCAGAGTCAGCTTCTGGATGATAGCCAAAACCATGACAGGATTACAAAAGCATTACAGAATCCATGGCATGGGAGAGCTGAATAGAGTAAGTAAGTGATGGATACTTAAATAACTCATCTTTATTGAGAGAGACCACATACAGTAGTACACATCCCTGGTGATGCTCTGAAATTTTCATTTGTATAGAAGGAGAAAAACAACAAACTGTCTAAGTGAGGTTGCAACATAGAACAAGAACAGTGCGACTGCATCTAGAGATTCTAAACCCAAGTCAGTGGAACGGTACTGGACAGATATACACTTTTCCTCTAAAAATATCCCTTCAGTTGCTATTGTGATAATAGTGTCCAAAATCCACAAGTACTGAATTGGGTAAAGAACTAGAAGGCTATTTTTAGAAAGCAGAATATTATGAAGCAGACTAATATACCCCAAAATATTTAGAAATCAGCATGAAAAGTTGTGAATATGTTTTTTCTGTTTAGACGAAGCCCGCAGTTCACACAAATTGTTATTCGAGATGACTTCCACACCATGACATGCTGCATTTTACCTCAACTGTCAAATTAGCCTGTCAAATGAAGAAGGATTAATCTGAGGTACGGCACAAGACAGATCGACTGGCTTAGTTTTCATTAAACAGAAAACATTAAACGAATCCTTGGATGTCCTTAGAGGAAAAAAAGGGCAAGCGAGATCCCTAATACTATAAATATACTGTAACAGTGCTGAGTCCTGACTCTCTAGTTTTATTAAATGAAATAGATCTGGCATGAGTCCATTCACCTCTACCATGTCACACAAGAGCTGCAATAAGCTTTGAGTTACGGCTCTTCTGCTGGATTTTCAGTCACTTCTGTCACTGTGGGATAATTAGCTAGATGACAAAATCTGCAATTTCAAATCCATCACATCTCAACACATCTGGGGCTTCTGTTGTCAGCTAGATCTAAATGCTGCAAAAGAGCCAACGTTCGTGCCAAACCAGAAACCGTTTTGAATATTAAAAGCATTTAGTCTCTTTATATTACTATTTGCACCTTGGTTCATTGTGGTATTTCAGCCAGGACTATTCACTTCCCTAACACTGGTTCAAAAAGACTGCTTATTTGGTCATAAACAGTAAGAGAGTAATTAGTTTAGTACCTAATTTATTGACCCATGAGAACCATGAAGAGAGTAAACATTTAAATTCCACACAAAGCACAGCTAATAAACAGAGCCCCAGAAACAATCTCACTCTGGAAAAAGATAAAAAATAATTATAAAAATTATAAAAATAATAATAATAATTTAAAAAATGTAGCTTAGATTTTAATATACATGTAATTATACGAGGGTGCTCAAGTCAATCCGGGACTTGTGATAAAATTCCTCGTTAATGAAGGAGTAAAACTGATTGACATTTACAGAACACACAGAATCATGATGATGCGCATATTTTTTAAAGAAGGCCGCACATCCACGAATGACGACCCGACTTGTTCATTTAGCGAGTGGAACGCCTAATCCTTGTAAATCAACACATAACTTGTCTCCAACTTGCGGAGGAGACGCATCTGTCTACAGGAATGATAAAACAAATATTAAAAATATCATCTAACTGACTAATTCTTTTCATATTTCATATATATTGCGGAAATAATCGTGGTGAGAATTATTTATTTATTTAGCATGAGCGTAATTAAACAAAAACGTGCTGGGATAATACAATAAAGAGCAGTATATTATGATAAATTATCCTTCTGTACAAAAAGATCTTACTGAATCTTGCTAAAATTTACTGCATTCTCCACTAAATCCCCACCTATTGCAGCTCACAATGTCCACTTCAGTGAAAATCCTATTCACACCCCCTCTTTTCTCGTACACTCACTTATAATAATAACCGCCGTCATATTTCTGCCAGGTTTCTCTGTCCGGCGGCTGCTGAGTCATTGATTTAATGTGACCGTGTGGAGCCTTGTGGTCACCTTTATGGTCATGCATAAATATACCACTGTGGTTGCTGGACACCGTAATCCACAGCCTGATAAATTTGAAGTTGAAACAATCAATTATTCAGAGCAATCAATATTTCACAGGGGAGAAGAGAAGCAAGGGTGTTCAGGAAAGGTTGGGGGTAGAGGTGTTAGTATATGCTTGAAGGCTTCATGTGCAAGCAGCAGGCACGGTAGAGATTTAAAATTTAAGTTGACAAGCAAATGTGTATTCAAGGCTTATAGCACTCAACAGGATCATATAGCCTTTGCGGTGTATGTTTGTTTTTCCTTTTCCGTTTTCATTTTTAATCACTTTCTCCCTCCATTGCTTATACTCTAGTCATCTTTAAAACGAGTCGTCTTATTTTCAGTTTTCTTTTTTTGAGGATTGTTTTCTAAGGTGATCGTCATGCACAAAGGTGCCTAATAACATGCTATAAAAAAAAAATTGTGGTTGAATGGGCAAATATATAAGTATTATAATAGCATGCAGGGGTCAGCTCCATATTTAAGCAATATCACGAGATGGAATGCTGTTGTGATGAATATCAGCATGGCCGTGATGCCGCTGTAGGAGCAAGTTTACAGCATGACCTCGAGGGTAATATTGCTTTTATATCACAGTAACAGTTTCACAAACAGCATTTATTATCAACATATTATGATTTGTTTGTTTAATTTACCAGAACATATCCTTCTGCAACTGGTAGAGCTGGCGGCCGACAGTTAGTGGAATTAAGGTAGTTTGTTGTTACCATTTCTACAGTATGTAGCTGAAATGTGAGGAGAATAAAACATCAAGGTTGTGAAGAGTCATGGAAATCTCATAAGTTTTACTTTATATTTCCACTTATTCCGCTTTGTTAAGTTCTGGGTTTGAATAGCAATCCTTGCTGGATCTCCTTGCTGGAGACTGACAGTTAGTGCAATTAACGATTGTTAGAACAAGTGACGTGCAGTGGTGCATACAATTAAACATACCAGTGCTGTTGTCCATTATCACAACTCTTGGAATGTCTCTCTGGAAATACTGTAACTGTTGTATAATGATGCTTATGGTTTTGGAATTGAATATTTAACACATCCATATGATGATCAGGTGTCCAAATAGTTTTGGCTATATAACATACATCCAATATTATTATTTACAAAAAAAAAATCAGACTGATGTAAACACCAGAAAAAATTGCAAACACCAGAAAAAAGGAAATCTATTCCCAAATTCTTCTACATCCGTCTGCTACAGACAACTGCTCCTGTTAATGGCATCAATTTCTCCAACTTGCATCTCATATTGAGAATTACAATACGAATTGCTTTCCTTCCACGCACAACTTGATGCTGCAAGAATTGAACTATTTGTCTTCTTAGGCCTCACCCATCAAGTGAGTTGCACACTCTGAAATTGCTTCCACAGGTATGCTAACAGGAGATGGAGTGAGCTCTGTAATAGCTGAATGAGAAATGTTTTGACATTACCTGACAGCAGGAGATATGTTTAAAAGAAAGTGCATCACCAGGGAGATCACAGCATCTGTGATTGACAAGGCCTAACAACAGTTTAGGAGGAAATCAGAAAAACTTCACAAGGCTATGAAAAATATTTCATTCTCATATGTAAGCTTCTTTAATAGGTACAACTGAGGTCCATGTTAAGTCCATCAGCACATTATTCCCAATCACAACTAATATTCTAATAGTTCATCAGTGTCTTCTACGCCAGACTGGTCATGGTCTTGAGACCACAAATCAATAGTCTGCATCTTATCAAGTGAATCTTTGCTTAGTCTTGTCTTAAGACTTGGCACTGACTGTCTAACTTGATTTGGGTTCTGTAAGAGTGAAATTCCTAAAGTTTGATGAATTCGTAAAAACTGAGATCAAGCCATTATATTTATTTCATTCACATTTATAGCATTTGGCAGATGCCCTTATCAAGAGCGACTTTTTTTTTATCTCCAACATCATCATACATTTGAACCGTTGATGTTTAAGGACCTTGCTCAAGGGCCCAGCAGTGGCAACTTGGTAGTGAAGGGGTTTGACCCAATGGCTTAACCACTGAGCTGCCCAAATTTCAAATTCTTAGACATCTTAGTTGATATTAAGCGGATAGGCACACCAGCCATAACATTTACACATTGTGCCAAACAGCACATTTACATTGATTATCAATTACATACCAGTAAACCTGTGACAGTATCATGGGTACTCAAGGCTTGTATTTATGCCTATGGGGACAAAGGTTAGCCTGTCTTGTCCGATCCCATAAAAAAAAGCTAATGTAGCACAAACTGTTGAAAAAAGTATTGCCTTCTCTCAAGACCAGGTCTTATCTTTGGGAATGTGCCCTCTCAAATTTTCAGATTAGACAGCTATAAATAAGTCTAAAAATAAATTATTTGCAGTAGGTGTTGTAATTAGCTGTACTAATAAAATTTTAACGTCAAAGGTGCTGTTCTATGAGTTTATAGTCTCATTAAAGTCTGAATAGTGCACAAAGACACTGCTTTCTGTTTATGGAATTTTAGTTCGTTCCAATTAGAGAGGTCTGTGTACTAATCGCTAGTAGTCAGTCCACTTACTAGCACAGCTGTAGGAGCCAAGCAGTGATGATATGAGCTGATACACAACTGCGGTCATGTTAATCACAGTGTGAGAGATATAAATAACCTTTCCATGAACAATTACTATAATGTTCCCAAAATGTCTATGTCTGGGTTAGAGTTCACATGCATCTCTTGAGTGTTGTAGCCTTATCTGTCTGCTTAATTTTCTCATGAGAATATTACAGTAATGTGTAACATGGCTCACAAATGCAGTAAAACCTGTGCTAGTCTGACCAGTAGCATGGGTCGATTTGGAAGAGAAACAGAAGATTCCCACTATAATAACCCACATATTTTGACAAACTATATATCAAGGTGCTCAGACAACATCCAAATCACATAACATCCAGTTTCATAGAACGTATCATGGAAGTCGAGTGATGCATACCTGTAGATCAATAATACTGGAATAACTCCAACAGATTTAAAAGCATGTAAACTTATGTTTTCTTAGATACAACATTCTCCAAAGACCTATTAAACACATCTAGCTCACTTATAGCAGCCACTGTATAATACGTAAAATATATATTTGTAGGTCCTGCTAAATATCAACATATGGAGACAAGCACAGAAACGATATAATTAGATGTAATGTATTAAGGTTCACCAGACTGCTTCGTAGGTCCTTTTCCACACCTACTGTACATCTCTATAGTTATATTTGAATAAGATTGATGCATAATAAGCACATCTGGCTAAATTTGAAACAAGCAATATTTAGAGAGAGCATATTAAATATCAAGAGCACTTGCATTAATTTATTAATTTGACAGGTTGAAAAAACCTTCTGCACATGCACTGTGATTGTATGTCCTTGATTTAGTATCTAATGGCGACAAGGAGATGTGCACAATTTCCAGTGCTAAAGATGTTTTGTAAAACTAAACCAGGTTCACAGTGATAAATATAATATGTCAATGCAATTCATATTATTCCTATTTTTTCACTCTTGCTTTTTTATTTTTATGCTACAGTGTAATACATTTTGACAGAATAAGGGACCAGAATGCTATCTGCTTGCTAAGCTTATCATTACTGTCTCTCAGTTTTTCCCAGCCTTAGGTGGAAGCTCTTGGGGTCTCGGACACTTCTAGTCGTGAAAAATCTGGCAACATTAGAAGTGGAAACTGAATGCAGGGGATTAGTATAATCTGAATTGGCTCGTCAGAAAACGTATATCTCTGATATGAATAACTTTCCGTGCATGGTTCACTAGGTTGCTAAATAGAAGTACCATCAGTTAAACACCATTGGGAAGGATTGATTGATTGATTAATTGTAGATGTTAACCCAAATACCTAAGAAACAGATAGGTCTTGAAGTCGATGCCAACCACCTAGATGAAAAAGAAAACAGTCAAAATGCATGTCTCCCTTGATCCCTCCAGTCAAGCAATGGTGGAGAATTGGAGGGGAGCGTGATGTAGTGTGGGGTGTGATACATGCATTGATGTAAATACTAATGTTATTTTCAAACTGAAGCAATCTGTGTATAATTTTATGCTTTTTTGGATGTATGTTTGGACCTACTGTAAAATGCTCATAAAACCTACAGTAATTCATTAAATCTTCGTGTCTTCTTTTTACCCAAGTAGCTAAAAAAAAAGATGCTATAGTATATGAATGTTTAATTGTTTATAGCCAGTTATTTATCTGTATCATTCAACAGCAGTTTTTTGTTATAGTCATACTTTATTAAACAGGTAATTTACTATTGTACTGTATTAGCACAGCCTTCTCCAACATTCAGCATGTGCCAAAACTTATAGGAAACAATATAGTCACATGTTAGTTTTGCCCTATGGCCAATAGAGTTCAGTATGTGAAATGTATAAAATGTTCTACAACATCCTGTAAACACTCTGCAAATGTTTTGCAAAATTTCTGCAAAAATTAGTTGATTAATACCTGATCTTGATCTATCAATAGAATTGTGAGCATTTTAATGCTAAACATTGTTTTGAAGCACTTCAATGAAGACTATGTAAGCTGGTTACACCAGTTGTGATAGAAAAACATGCATTTTTTTTTTTTGCTATGAAACTGCACTGCTGGCGAAGCTATTTTTAGGGGGAAGCAGGAAATTCCTGATGTCAAAACGAAGCTAAGTATCCATCTCTCAGCATTTTAAACTTTGAATGTAAATGGATCATATTGAACCAGGAATCTGCTGGGTTACATACCATATTTAGATAAGTTAGGGTTGATATTTAAGTTAATAAGGTACTTAATCGTCAGCTTTCTTGCACAAATCTGATGCTCCAGATGATGAGGCAACATGTTCACAAAACATATGTGCGTATTTAATCCTCTGTCAAACAAAGAAAAACCTTGTGATTCTCTAACCTGTGTTTGATTGTTTCACTGGGGTCTTCCCCAGACTGATCTAGCTGTTTTGGGGGATATTAGTAACTAATCCATACATTAAATTAGAATATCGGTTTCAGAATTATATTAGACAACTTCAGATAAACCATAAAAGTAACCTTTAAACAATGGAGTAAAACAAAACTGTAACTGGATCAATAGTACTACATTAACATGAATAAGCATTGTAAGTGTGCTGAACCTATTTAGAACTACTAAGAATACTACTCGGCCTATATAATTGAACCACAAATGTTACATAATGCCCATGAACTACAAGTGTTACCTCCCCAAGGATGTGCTCTTAAAAACATTTTTACAAACACTCCAAGAAAGAAAGTAGGCAAAGAAATGAGGCCACCCTCTGATAGTTCAAATAATTCACTTCTGTATACTGGTTGTTTTTTTCATGGTTCAGCTTTTTATAAACAATATGCCGCCTTGCATGCTGTGACTTGCCAAGCTTCACAGCCTCCACTTAAAAAAAAAAAATAATAATAATAATATATATATATATATATATAATAATAATAATAACAATTTCTCCACTGCTACATGGATATATAAGCTGTGACACAGCAAGTCCATCACTGATTTTGTGGACCAATGTACGTATACCAAAAGGAAGAATCTTTTTAAAAACTCTTTAATAACTCTTATGAATGGTGCATTGATATTTAGTCTTTAAAACTCTTATCTAAACTTCTAACTGTATTATTAAACAAATGGAGGTCTGTGGGTGGTCTTAATTTTTTATACAATACTTAAATCATTAATTATATTGTTTTAATCATACACATTCCCCATCACAGCATGATGAGATCCAAAACTTTCATAGCTCTACAGTACCGTCTCCCGTTGATGATCAGACTCTGGCTACAAATTCAGATGAACTAATCCCACCAGATATGGCTTCTTTCCCTGCCACCCAGGCGAGCATGCATCCTGACACATGTTCCCTTCAAGGCTTAATCAGCATCAGCAATTCCAGCAAGGCTGTAGCAACTTCTTTGTGTGCGTTATCTAAACCAGAGCTGTGGCCTCTACAAAAGTAGCATCTACACTATAAGTAAGTTCTACCCTCACTGTTTGGAGAAAGGGTTGAAAGGTTTGAGAGATTGCAGTGGATTCATTTAAGAAAAAGTCTAAAAGGAGGTGATGGAACCCCTGTCCTGCTTGGCAAAAGGAGTAGTACTACTGCTCATTGCCACTCGAGAAAATTCTCTCAAGGACAATGTGCCTTTCGCTGCAAGCAGAAATTATTTATCTTCCCTAATAGCATGTGTAATGTGGAGTTTGAAAGAGTGTAGAAGCTATCTTAATGCCAGGGAAGGTAAATGCATAGTCATCATGGGTGATTCATCACATATAGTAAAGGGGGTGAGGCCCGTAAGCACAGCATAATACTACTCATGTTCACACACTAATGGAAAGCCTTTCCAAAAAGAGTGGTGGTTTTTACAACAGCAAAACAAAAAGAGATCTATAAAAGGTGTACTATTATCTAATTGCTAATTAAGCAATTTGTGTGGGACTAGACAGGTTTCCATATAGCATGAGCAGTATAGGGTACAGTATGTAGGTATAGGGAAATCTCATCAGTTGGATAATCAACACATCTGTTAAAGAAGCTTAAAGGTCCTATATTTCTTTAACAAGTTAACCCCCGGTCTCCAAACTCGCCCAAAGTGTGTAAATGATAAACTGCTGAGCTACACCTCATCAGCAAACAAAAGATCAAAGCTGAGCAACAAGCAAGGGGAGGGGCTATTCTTATACGAGGTCACAATAGGGAAAACATCTAATTGGATTGTTTAAGCCCTGGGTCAATACAAAAATGGAAACACAGCATGTTTTTCTATGTTTGTACAGTACATGTACACTAGAGACCCAGCTGAATATCCAAAATGACTAAAAAGTGAATTTTGCATAATAGATCCCCTTTAGGATGCAAAATAAATGTTTTATCATTTTGCTGAAAAAAAAAAAAAACAGCAACTCTGAAAAATATATAATTAACATTTGCATTGATGGGCTTTAACATTGAAACAGTGAGCAAATCAGTTAATTTGCCAAAACCTTATTTACCTGCTACTTTATATTCTGCTTTGTCACTTTTACAATTAATTCCTGTCATCTTGTGAGTTCTGCCTCAATTCTGGAAAAGTGAGTGCCTTCCACATCTGGGAATTGGCCATTTTCTTCAGAAACAAAGTCAGTCAGGAGCCAGTGCTTTACTACCGCATTGTAACCATTGCTTGTGTGAAACCTCCTTTGAGTCCTTTGAGCTGGAACTTGCAAGACATCAGGTTTCTCTACAGGGGTGATGGGTTTATTGCAGGTAGTTGGCCTGACCCTGGTCCACCACATAAGGGAACAGAAAGGTCTAGAAATGACAAGTAGCTTGGCATCTTCTTTTGTCTAGTCCATTTTAAGCTGCTACTACCACTGAATACAACGTCCATTGACTGATTAACCATAGATTTAAGAAAAATAAATTGCAAACTGCAGTACTTTCACATCATTGGAGGGAAATAATTACGATGGTGAGCCAAAAATGATTCGCACTCTTGGCCGTATTGTCCTATCAGCACTTTGCATTTAAGGCTACTGTCCAGGTGTGAAGGTGTACATCAGTTTATTTGTTAAACATTGGTGTGAGCAAACTGGATGCCCCACTTGTGATTTGCACAATAGAAGAGCAGCATGCAGTGATTTGTTTCTTGTAGTCAGAGGGTGTTCTCATGCCGAAACAACTCACAGAAGACCATAAACAAAAGTGCTAATATCTGAAAATGAAATTTGGACCGATGGAAAGTGAAAGTTTCTTAAACAGAATTATTACTGGTGACGAGACATGAATTCATCACTACGAGCATAACATGGAACGGGTACATCCTCAATTGCCGGCAAAGAAAAAGTTTAAAATTCAACCATCTGCTTGAAAATTGATGCTTTTACATTACCAGGAAAAAGGGGCAACAAATCAACAGTGCTTGAAGAGCTGAAGCCTAAACTTCAGATAGAGGGTTGCTATCCATGGCCATTTGGATCTTGTATGACTGCCCACAGTGTCAACACTGCAAAAACTTTGTTTTGAGGTGTTAAAGCATCCTCCCTCCCTATTGTCCTGAGATCTTACTCCATCAGGCGCTTACCTGTTTGGTCCCATAAAAGCTGCTTTATGAAAAAGGACTTTCACTTCTGATGAAGCAATGCATTTGTCGCTCACAGCTCATGGACAGCACTGCACACGTTCCCTTTGCTTTAACATATGTTCTTGGCATCCACCAAAACAGCTACTCGAGGCCTGTCTCAGGTTGTTATTGTTGTTTGAGGATGGAGCAGCTCACATTAACCCCCACTGCTTGACAACTCTAACCCCTGCTCTTTCTCCTCTGTGGTGTTTCACGGCAGGGAGAACTAGAGTAAATTTCAAGGGACCAAAGACTGAGCTCTGCTTTCAGCTGGGAGCAGACATTTGTTCTCCGTCACTAACCATAAAAGTAACAGGTAGGCTCGTATCCGCTTTCTACAGTCGAGATAAGCAAGAGATTAGTTTAGAGTGGAGGACAGCTTCTGCTCCAGCAGTGTTTAACAGCAGCATGGTCGAGTGGCCTGAGTAATGGACATAATCAGTGGTAGTTTTTGTTCAAATAGGAGGTATGGCTGGTTCAATCACTATGCTTGTTTTACCATGCTGTCAGATTTGTAATACACCTGCAGATTATGTAGTCGTCTTGAATAAATGGATAATAAAGAACATCTGCAAAACCTCTGATAGGATTGTTTTAGTTTTTTAGGATTGTTACTGGATTGGGCTAAAAGGTAATACTTGGCTTTCTTATAATTTAAAAAGGCAAGGTGATTTAAAAATAATCAGACCACAAACATCCAACCAAACAGGAAAAATAGATATCTGTACTTGCATGTAAATTGCATTTCTGTACTCTTGCTTCCACCCATTTTAGGTGTGTTACCCAACTCATGACTGTGATCATTTTAAGAGAGTATGTATTCAATGCCCTGACTCTCCTCTTCAATGTGCTATGTACCCAAAATACCCAGCATCTCTAGGTAGGACAGAGCATTATCAGCTCCAAACTGCTATGCTGGATTCTCCTTTCATGACAGTCACCATCATGGAAGAGTGAATTCTTTGTGAATTCCTGCACACACACACGGCTGACAGCAATGACTGCCCGATTATCTGCACATGCCCTGACAGTGGTTCTCAACCTTATTCCTGGAGGAGCACTGACCTGCATATTTTAGTGTTTTCCCTAGTCTACTACACCAACTGCAATAGAAAAAAGGCGGCTACTTATTATTTGATTGGTTAAATCACTTGTGCTGGGAGCTGAGAAATCACTAAAATGTGCAGGGCAGTGGTCCACCAGGACTGGAGTTACGAACCACAGCCACATTTAGAGTGCATTGTTGTTATTCAGCAATTCTTAAAGGATCTATTCCATGAGAACATTTCTAGTTGCAAGCTTGTGAACTCATGGCTGGTTCTGCACTGAGAATTCACATTTCCCAGAAATATAAACAAGCTTACACTTTTTTTTTTTTTTTAGATGTGGCAAAATTGTTTTGGTTCTTAGATTGTACTTATTTTTTTTTCCATACTTAATTTTCTTTTAGAGAAAACACCATAGGGCAATAAGACAAATAATATGAAACTGTATTTCAGTTGAACTTGAAAACTACAATATGAAACATATAAATACATTCTCAGCTACCAAGACAATGGCAAGTGCTATGCCATGTGCCATCGGTGTGGCATTATATACTATGATTCTTTTGGGCCTTACACAGAATCTTATCCGCTTAGTCCATCCTCAACCCACCTTATTGAAAAGAGTGACATGGTGAAAAGAGTGATCAAGACAATTCATATGTCCACAGAATTGGTGATATTAGTAAGAGAGCTATACATCATGCTGGGGAGGGAATGCTCAGACTCACCACTGGCCTTACCACCTATTATATTGCCTGGTGTTGCCAGACCAACTTAAGACCTGCTGGTCCAAATAGATGAAGATTTGATATCCTCAGCCAGGACAACTGTGTCTATGGATTTGTCTCCATTAGGCTCACCTGCTAAGGGATTTACAGTCCAGGATCTTTTGAACATTAATATACAGCCGGTCTGATACACCCTAAGATGAAAACTCTTCTGTTTATATGATAACTATACTACCTGCATGGTTCCTGAAAGCCTTTCCTTAGTTGACTATGCCAGAAGATGAACAGCTTAGGAGAAGCAACACTATAGCTGCCACCACTAAGCTTCCTCATGGGTTTGGTGTTCTTTGAGTGAATAGCTTTCCTGCCTTTGTGCCCTTCTTGTCCTTTCCTATATCATGATTTTGGTTAATTTTACCATAGTATTCCATTTTCTCCATCTGTTAATGATGGAATTTCATCATTAACAAATGGTACAAGCTAATCTGATAAACATCTGTTGACAATGAGATCCTATCCTTTGCTATTTATAAGCTATTTGTAAGCCAAGGCTTCAGCAATCAGTTGAAATCAAGACAACCTTTTCAGTGTGTTTGGTTCATCCTGAGCTTGGTCAGCACTGTTTCAAGATTGCTTTTTGATTATTGCACATTTTTCAAACTTGATCTGAAATAAAATCTGCAAAAAAATGTGTAGATAAAATTTTGTAGTTAAAATTTCCAAGATCATTATAACTAAATAGGCATCGTTAAAGTAACAACAGATGGGTTTTTTTTATGCCTTGACATGAATGATGTATATTCTTATTGTACAAGCCAGACCCCTAGCTTTTGCGACGTACTGTAACATCTCTCGTCACTAAGCACATCAATGAATTATCACCTAGTTAACAGGAAGATTTCATTATCTGAAAATAATCAATCTGTTAAAATCTGATTGAAATTGATGCACCAGATGAATCACTCCAACTTTTTACAGAGACTTTTCACACACTTGAGATATTCGTGCTTATTTCCCTTTAAACATTTCAAATTAAATTGGAAACTAACTTGTGTGTCTGCATACATGGATATATGGTTAGATGATTAGATTGCAAGATTCTGAAGCTTGTGCTCAAAGAAAGTACATTAAGCATCATATACATCATTAAGCATTTGAGCCAGACACAAATTTGTTATTTCCTTTTTGAAATTCTTTTATTATTATATTACTTAGAAGTGCAAACCTGTATACCTTTTTGCAGTGAGATAATGCTACAGTCTTTCTTACTTTTCTCCCAAATTGACAGGACACTCAAAACAAACTGAAAGGAAAAGGCTGGGAGATGATATCAAACCAAGGCATAGTTATTTCCAAGGCTGTTCTTCATGCCAGTGAACTGTGGACAAGTATGGCACATGGCTTTCAGTTCTGCTAGCCCTCAACAGGCACAACAGAGCTAAAAATCTCTGAGCCGTATATCGGAACACTGCACATACAGATAAAGATTGAGAGCACTGCAGTGTTGTGTATCTTATTGTAACAGAAGGTCAGTACCACTGCCATGACATTTCTGCCCATTCACCTGCACAATAATCTGAAGTCTTGAAACATATTGGACAGAAACTTTCTTTGACTAATGTGGTTTGTGGAACATTTGCATTTTGGGTTTGAGCTAAATGATGGCCTGAATTGATTAGGCAGGTCTGCCAGTTAGTGCTAACTTTTATACAAATTCCAGACTTGGGCAATAAAATAGCCCCAAACTTAGCCAAGCTATTTAAGTTTATCATTTAGTGAGGAATATCTAGTTGTCTAATCAGCTTAGAGGGTGTAATAAAATAGATTGGAAGGTGTTTTTTTTTTTTTTTTTAATTCAACTAAACAGTAGGTGCCTCTTGAGTCTGACTTAACTAGACACAAAAGACAGGTTCATACTCAGTGATTGTGTTTAAACCTTATGATCCTTGGGCCTTTGTGACAACCCAGAGTATGATTGAAGATGAGGAAAATTACGGTGTTAAAAACCATTTCCTCCTGCGGCCCTATACACAGGATGTGTGTGTGTGTGTGTGTGGGTGTATGTGTGAGGACGGGGGCTTCATTATATCTCGTTTCATGCCTAAGTCTCTAAAATCTTTTAATCCTTTGTAGGATTTTTTTTTTTTAGTGTCATGCTGTTTCTCTCGGGTTTATTTAAGTAAGGCTCTCATTAACACCTGACCTGCTAAACAGTGTCACCTAATGCACCCGTCACTACAATGACTTCCTGTCAGACAGGGGGAGAGACGAAAAGCAGGAAAAGAACAGGCTTAAAGGGACATATGGAAAACAGGGCACTATTATCAGGAAACGAAGTGATGACAGGCCTTGACAGGAGATCAGCTGGATCCTTATTTACGTTTCACATTTATTCAGTTTGTTGCTATTTTTTTCAATTTCTGTTCATTAAAATAAGGATAAGGAGGTGTAGACCTTGCTGTCAAGTGCAAGATTAAAGTTAAACAAGATTGATAAATAAACATAACCCTACTGAATACGTTTCATCTTATATTTTTAGAGTTTGTCTCACAAAGATGATATCTCATGCTTATTTGTGACAACCAAGACAGGTTTGACAAGAACATGGAAAAATTATGGTAAGTTAAGTGAAAGGACTGCGCTTTTTTTTTTTAGGTAACTCTACTCCAAAATTTATTGTAGAAAATAGGGATGCATAGATACTGATCCTAGTATCAGCCTGAAGCTATGCTCATTTACTTATATTTTTGTATGTCCTGATACCAACCTGTAATACCATATGACAGAAGGATACTGAGCGCAGTCTGGACATTTTGTCCTGATTATTACTTACAGTAAAGCAGACTGCAAACTGTATTCTTTAAAAATGTCCAGAGCACAACCGCAGTGCTGAGAAGTAGTTCAGATCAACAAAAAACTGGCTAGGCAAAAACAAAATGTCTGAAGACAAAGCTAGGTGAGTGAAAATAACAGCACTGACTCACTGTGTTTTTTATGATGACCAACAGCCATTGTTCACGAATTATAAGGAAGTCCAATGCAATAAAAAAAAAAAAAAATCCTGTTGTACATAAGAGCTTTTTCCAAGTAGAACCAAAAGTAATACTTTATTTGATAATATATGCATTGATAATTACAGTGTATAAGTGAAAATAATGACAAATAGTCCAAAGCAAGGTTATTGTTGAGGGGAGTACCACTACTGTGATCTACTTCTACATAGCAGTCCTATTTGAATCAGTAACTAATGTTGCTATCTAATGCACTTTTTTTTTAACTTCTTAATTCCAAAGGCCAGTACGAGCTTTACTTGTGCAAATACATTCTTCATATGCTGTGCACATTATTTAAAGGCACAATCTATAAAGAAGGCATGATTATGCGACTTGCTGCTTGCCTCTACTTCAAACAAAATAGAATTACTAGACGTGGTGGACAAAATAAAGCCTTGTAAGACTTTTTTTGGCGACTTTATATCAGGTCAGTGTACGATATTAGCGTATAAAAAAATTAGTAATTAGTAAACAGGAGAGTTTGCTAAGCAAGGGTTGCTTGAGTGCCAAGGTTTTGTCCTGAGCTTAAGTTACTTTGTGTAATCTTCAAAATATATTATTATTATTATTATTATTATTATTATTATTATTAAGCTTCTAGCAACTCGGTGACTCCACTCTCTCTCACTCCTCAGGTCACACAATGCGTCTCCCAGCAGATGGACAAAAGGCCAAAGCTCAGTGCAGAAATGCCTCTGAAAATGTCTTCAAGGACCTTTCACCACTCCCACCAGCAGGCAGGAGAAAGGAAATGAAAGAGCATCTGAAAACTATTTGATGTTGCCTAGGATAGATTTTTGCCACAGAGGATACTGTGGGGCTCGAAAAATCGATAGGACATGTTGGGGGAACTTCATATGCTCACTAACCTGTGACAGACTCTTGACTCCCTACTGGTGGGCATCAAAGGTGTCACAGCAAACAATGGCTTGATTTTACTATAATAATACAAAAAAATCTCAGTTCAACAAGTGTCCTGTACCCAGGCAAAGTAGACCTAGAACTAGAAGAGTGACTGATGGGCCTGTTGGGTAAAGTCATTAGCAAAAGTAATATTTTTCAGACTTACCTAAAAGAAATGCAGATATAAGAAAACTAGTCAAGTTCATATTTTATTTGATTATATGCATTGATAAATACAGCGTGTAAGTGAAAACAATGACAAATAGTCAAAAGCAAGGTTATTGTTGAGGGGAGTAACACTACTGTTATATAAGATGTTCCTAAATATGCTGCAAGGCATTAAAGCTTTAAAAACTATTTGATATTGCAATTTGGTAGGATAATGATTAGTAATTTACCTTACAATTTCAAGGCAAAAAAAAATCCAATTTAATAAATGTACAATTTAAATTAAAGGTGAAAATAAAGGTTGTATTGAAACGTTTGTCATTCACAGTTTCTACAGTGGCAATTTATAAAATTCAAGACGTTTATATGACGTATGTAATAAAGGCATGTGTTTAGTTGACATAGACAATTAACATTTACATCCATGGCATTTAGCTGATACCCAGGAGTTTGTGACTCACAGACTCACAATAATCAATAATAGATGTTTCTTTTTAGCTTTTTTACGGGATTATTTTATTTGCCTTTTTTATCTTTATTTCCGACGCCTCAACGATTATGGATTCATTATAAAAGATACAGTTACACAGTATTCAAAGAAAAAAGAAAAAGAAAAAAAAACTGTGCTCTTCTTCCTTTAATGTGCTTTAGACCATAAGTTGTCTTGTGTAGAGGAAAAGGTGGGTACAGAGTCAATAGTTCTATTAGTACTACTACTAACTACTCTACATATCCATATTAAGGCAAGAAACAGTTCAGCAAAGAGAAAGGACAGTCCATCATTACTTTAAGAAATGAAGTTTAGTGAATCTGAAAGATCTCAAGAACTTTGAATGCATCCCCAGTGCAGTCACCAAAAAATCCAACGCTTTGGTGGAACTGGCTCTCTCTGGACCGTCCCAGGAAAGGTAGACCAAGAGCTACCTCTGATGCAGAGTATAGGTTTATAAGAATAATCATCCTCATAAACCACCAATTTACAGCATCTTAGATTAAAGCCCACATATATACTTCTCAGAGTTCAAGCAGCAGACACATTTCATTATCTACTGGTCAGAGGAGACTGCGTGAGTCAGCCCTTCAAGGTTGAATTGCAACAAAAAAAACATTACTTTGGAAGAACAACAAGTAGAAGAACCTTGCTTGGGACAAGAAAAACAAGGAATGGACATTAGATCAGTGGAATACTGTCCTTTCATCTGATTAGTCCAAATGTCTTTGTTAGATGCAGAGAAGGTAAACAGATTCCACCGTGCAACATGAACGAGGAGGTGTGCTAGTATGGGGTGCTTTGCTGGTGACTTCATCAAAATTGAGAGCACACTTAACCAGCAAGGCAACCATAGTAATTTGGAGCAACATGTTACAGTATACCATCCGGTTTGCAGATAGTGGGATCATCATTTGTTTACCAACAGGACAATGACCCCAAACACATCTCTAGGTTATGTAAGAGCTATTTGTCTAAGAAGGAGAATGAAGGAAAAGCAGCCAACAAGTACTGTCTGGAAAGTCCTTCAAAATTGTTGGAAAGCCATTCCAGGTAACTCCCACATGAGACTGAATGAGAAAATGCCAAGAGAAGAGTGTACAAAGCTGTGATCAAAGCAAATGGTGGCTACTTTGAAGAATTGAAAAATTCCTACGAAGCAACATTACAGTATGTGGCAATAAAATTAAGTCAGCTGACGACCTGCAAGTACCGAACGACCGAGTCATTACATAAGTGCAGTTTTTCTGCACCTAATGGCACTGGGATATTCCAGGAGTTTTTCTGGGAACATGAGGAATCATTTTTACACATCAATTGGCCACCACATAGTTCCCTGTAATTAGAGGTAACCGCAATCAAACAAAATATTAGTCTAAAAAAGCTTCAGCATTTCTATTAGGAGAGAGGAGAACCTTCCAGAAGAACAACAATCTTGTAGCATCATACTCAAAAAGACTTGAGGCTGTCAATTGGTGGCAAAGGTGCTTCAACAAAAAAATATTTTGGTTCCCATGTTTTGTCTGAGAGTCCTTCAGGTGCCTTTTGGCAAACTCCAAACAGGCTGTCATGTGCCTTTTACTGAGGAGTGGCTTCCATCAGGCCACTCTACCATACAGGCCTGATTGGTAGAGTGCTGCAGAGATGGGTATTTATTTTAGTGTCTATTTACGTAGTTTGTGTTATATTTTTCCCCATGACCATCAGCTTTGCAATAAAAACGTGTGTGTAAAACCTGAGTTGTTCCAATTAAGCGATCACTCAAAGTTACTATAAAATAACTGAGGACTCCTACGTAGTTATACAGTACATTTTGGCATGTATAAATATGACCAGAAAACATCAAATGATAAAACACCAACACCCATGCACACACGGCAAGCTGTAAAGCACATTTTAAAGTCCCACGCCCTCAACATGGATAGTAGAGTGTTTAACAGATGTGCAAGCAGGAAAAAATGAAAAGAGGAAAAGAGCCTGGCTACAGGCAGCAGATTGCATCAGCTCAATTCAGTGCATCTAGAAATTAAGCTCATTGATTTTTTTTATGCAGCTGAGACAGTGAGCAGAGATCACCACAATACGACCAATAGGCCTGGCACTCAGTGCAGGGATAAGAGATTTGGGGTAACGGCTGGTGAAAAGCAGACACAGGAGAGGTGGAGAAAAATAAGGCTGGAGAAGGATGAACAGCAATTTGCCAATCATCCACAAATATATCACTCAAAAGTTTGGCAAACCAACGGCATTTGGAGGACAGCCAAAAAGCAAAGTGGATAAAGAAATTTGTGTGTTGGAGACATGATGGTGAAAGGGCTAACATAAACAAAACACAAATGCAGGATGAGAAATGAGACAAATAGAGACAGAAAGACAGCATGTAGGACACCCTGGAGGATATCTGCATGTTTTAGAACTGCAGGGGTTTGTGTATATGATGTTTTAATTGGGTAATTGGGTATGCATTTGTATCAGTATTGATACATTACAATGTGCTTGCCGCAGAGCATACTGTATGATCCATTGTTCTAAACTGACTAAATGACTAAACTAGGTTCACACACAGGACAACTCATCTACTTTACAAAAGAATTCTAGTGATGAAAAACATAAGAAACACTTCACAATGTACATTTAGGTCCAGAGGTATTTAAGACAGTTTTTGCAGTCTGCCTCTGTACACCAGCAGACTGGATTTAAACTGAAGCAAAATAGATGTGTTTGAAGTGTTTTGAAGTTTCAAGCTTTCATTCAGGTGGTTTAACAACAGAACAAAATCAGAACCCTTCACTTTCATAATGAAAATGGGCAATCTAATCATTATATATATTTGGAATCAAGTTTGGTGCAAAAACTGCTGGAACCCATGAACATCAACAAATGCTGAGTTTTCCCCCTGGATTTGCTTTGCCAGGTCGTTACTGCAGCTGCTCTTTATCACTGTTTATTTGTTATTTGTGGGAATACTCTAATTCTTTGCTCTGAATTGCTTTTGTGGAATGTTTTGTGCCATTATTCAACTGTACTACTGTATGAAGCTCTGTTCTATCAAGTTTTTCAGCATTTGACTGAATCTCATTAGAAAGTATAACTTTATAAAGTTCTGAATTTATCCTGCTACTTCTCTCAGCATTCACATCGTAAATAATCACCAGTGATCCAGTTTCACTGGCAGCCATGCATGCCCATGCCATAACACTGCCTCCATCATGTTTGACAGAACATTCCTTCTTTCCTTTCCTTTTCCACATTCTTGTATATCCACATTCTCGGTGATCTTGTATCAGATTTCGGCAGGCATTTTAAAAGCTTTCTAGCAAAGTCTCATCCGGCCCTTCTGTTGTTCAGTGTTAATTACTGGTTTGCATCTTGAGGTAAAACCTTTATATTTGCATTCATGAAGGTGTCTTGTTAGGATAAAGATTTAACAATGGCATGCCTACCTTCTTTAAAGTGAAGGAGTTTTTTTTTCACTAATGAAAGAATTCTTCAATTGACCATTAGCTGTTTTCTGTGGTCTTCCCAGTGCCTTCCTTCTTTTTGAAAATTTACCGAACAGCTGATTTGGCTATTCCCAAATTTCCTGCATGCTTTCACTGATGGGTACATTTTGTTTAATATCATAAAGCTGTGCGTCACGTGTTTGAGTCTTTGAAAATTAAGGAACTTTAAAAACTGGCTCTAACAGTTTGTTAATTTTTTGTAACCCCATTGAATTAACGCTGGAAGTTACACTTTAATAACAGCTTGTTTGATCGCTTGGTTTAATTCGGGCAAAACGATGAAACTGCTGGCATTGTCCAAATACTTATGGACCTGACTGTTTGTCCATTCAGTGGAAACATAGGAAGGAGGTGCTCCCTATCATACTGTAGCTTATCATATATGTACTAAAAGAGATTGTACTATCTCTGTAGATGTACAGAGATGGTTGACACTGACTGATGAAGTGGTCTGTATCTCAATGGGAAACCATTAACTTAGTGTTTTTGAAACGTGCTTAGTCATCCTCCAACATGTTAATCTGTCCCAGCATGTTTACTGCAAAGGTATTCATAACCCTAGAAATTTTCTACACTTTGCCACATTATAACCACAAATGTATTTTATTGGTATTTTATGTAATAGACCAATACAAAGTGGCACATAATTGTTAAGTGCAAGGAAAATGATAAATGGTTTTTCAAAAAATTTTTAAACAATTATCTAAAAATTTCGGCAAGTCTTTTGGGGTATGTCTCAACCAGACAGCGTCTGTGAACAGCAAGTCCTACCACAGATTCTCAATTGGACTGAGGTCCAGACTTTTTGACCAGAGCACCATTTTCCACATGTGTGCTGTGTCCAATGTATGGGTTGTGGAAGATTTGTGGAGTATGTAACTAATAGTTGTCCTGTAGACAGATTCTCCCACCTGTGCTGTCTGCAGCTTCTCCAGAGTTACCATGGGCCTCTTGGCTGTTTTTCTGATTAATGCTCTCCTTGAATGGCCTGCCAGTTTAGGTGGACAACCCTGTCTTGGTAGGTTGGCAGTTATGCCATACTCTTGCTATTTTTGGATGCTGGATTGAACAGTGCTTGGTATATTCTTTATAACCTGACTCTGCTTTAAACTTCTCCATAACTTTATTCCTGACCTGTCTGGTGTGTTCCTTGGGCTTCATGATGCTGTTTGTTCACTGATGTTCTCAAATCCCTGAAGGCTTCTCAGAACAGCATCATTTATACTGAGATTAGAGTCCACCTGTGTGTAATTTATTTACCAATTAGGTGACTTCTGAAGGCAATTGGTTCCACTGGATTTTAGATAGGGGTATCAGAGTAAAGGGGGCTGAAAACAAATGCAGACCACACTTTTCAGATATTTACAGTATTTGTAAAAAGGGTGTAAACCCAGTTATGTTCATTTTACTTCACGATTATGTGCCACGTTTTGTTGATCTATCACATAAAATCCAAATACATTTATGTTAGTAGCTATAATGTGACAAAATGTGGAAAAGTTCAAGGAATATGAATACTTTTGCAAGGCACTGTACATACTGTAAATATAGAGACAGATTTCATATTGGAATGCATCGTCCAATGGGACTTATTACATCGATATACTGAAAATATGGATCTACTTCTGAAACAATTTGTCTCTTGCAAGATAAATGTTTGTTGCTACAAAACCTAAATAAGAGGCGACAGATGATATTTATTATAACTTTTTTAATAATCAGATAGATTATCATCAGTATGCTAATTAGCTAATGATTTAAAAGTTACTCATCTGTGAGTATCATATGTACTATACTGTATATAAATGATATATATAGAGATTTTACACAAGTTGTTTATATCAAACCAGGACTTATGCTCGATTGACATTTACAGAAGACTTCAAGAACAGTACGGTGATGGCTCTAGACTCTTAGCTGCAGTATCACATTTGAATTGTGTAAACGTTTTAAAGAAGGCCATACGTCCATGAATGGTGATCTCGGTCGAAGTGGCTTGAAACCCACAGCAGTCATTCCCATGAACATTCAGCAAGTGGAACACCCGATCCTTAAAAATCTACAAATAACTTGTCGCCAACTTGCAGAAGAGACGCATCTGTCTGTGGGAACTGTACACACAATCATTCACTAACACCACTTGCACATTACAGGAACTCGGCTGCGAGTTATTTCCACACCCTCCGAACAGTCCTGACCCCCTCCAAGCCATTTTCACATCTGGGCCATTAAAGGAGTTCCTGGGAGGCCAGGTTACAGATGTGAAGAAGAAAGTCCAATCATGGCTCCAGTGTATTGAGAAAACTTTACTTTGATACTATTCAAACACCAGTGAAACACTGGGATAAGTGCATTAGTGTAGCAGGGTATAATATAAAGGCAGTTTTAAATCTTATAACCGTGAACTGTTATTTTGAGCAATTAAGTCTCAGTTTGAATTGAATGCTAGCATTTATCTAATCTTTTTTATACCTAAATGTTTTTTTTTTTATTTGACATATTTTTGCATGATGTCTAATTTTACATAAATCAAATCTAATATCAAGAGAAAATATAGATAAATTGCGGTCATTAAAAAAAGACTAAAATTATGAAATTGAACCATCCATTTATATAATTGACAAATGCAAACATCACAGTGAAGGTTTTTTGTTTGTGTGTACCTAAGAAACGAAATGTTAATCATGACACTAATTGTGAGACAGTCACAGAGTGTGATGGATTCTGATATCCGTATTAGCCTGATCGTTTGCCGAGCAGGAAGAGAGACAGAAGCAGAGGCAGAAGGCACACAAGAGGATCGTTAATAACCTGCAGCCAGCTATTCGCCGTATGTCCACTTCCTCTCTGCTTCTCCTGAGCAGCCTGTATCAATTAAAGGAGAAAAGCATGAGAGGCCAGGCCTGGCTCTGATCTGCTTCATCACGCAGCAGCCGCTCTAACTGCCACTGTCGATTCGTCCAGAACTGGTTGGCACGACCACTAACTTATTTGAGGTTGTGATTTATTAGACCGGGTTTTCTCAAGTAAGAGAGGACAGGAAGAACGAGTAGGATAAAACAAGCTGTTTGCTCTCTTATCTGTTCTTTGAAGTGTGGTCAGGAGGCCTCGTTGTTCTTTGTGTGTGCATGTGTGTGTGTGATGACAGACTTGGGCTCATTATTCCCCTCCCTGCGTTCAAAATGCGGTAATTGCTATCGGGGTTGATATCAGAGCTGATACACACAGCAAGCGCTTCGTTCCTCTTGCCCACCACGGTCACGCACACTGAACAAGGTCATCTGTTACTGTGGGACAATACAGAGACTCTCCCTCAACTCGCACACACTCGCACAGAAACACACACACTCACACACACACACACACACACACACAGTGCGAGCCTGTTGAGTGTGTGAAGGGCCTTTTGGATGCTGCTGAAAGGAGCTGCCTGCACGTAATGATGATTTATGCACACAGACACTACCCAGCCAAGTGGAACTGCATCATTTACACAAACAAACACAAAAAACCTATCGGCTCTATGCGCGTTTCTTCCCCCCTCTCTTCCTATCTATTTTCATCCCTTTCTCTTCATCCCTCACCGTTTATCTTGTTTTTCCTTCATTTTCACATTATTTACACAAGAAATGGGCAACGCACACACCATTTAAACACAACACACATTATAGAGGAAAGGTCTATTAGATAACACTACATACCCATAATGATGAAAAAAATCCCCTCTTCCATTTAAACATTATTTATTATGAACACCATGATCCCCCCTCCTTTTCTCCTCTCTGTTCTCTATTCATTTATTCAGTCGTTATTTCTACCTTCCTTTCCTAGTCTTATTCTTTTCTTTCTTTCTCTCTCTCTCTCTACACAACACTAGTCATTTACTCATTCGCCGTTTGCCATTTGTCATTTTCTCTCTCTCCGTCTCTCTCGCCGTGTCTCTCCTCCATAGACTAGGCTTCATGCAGCCTTCACACTGATCATAATCTCTCAGTGGCTGTGGGAGCTGAAGACACTCCAAGTGTGTGTGTGTGTGTATATGTGTGTGTGTGTGTGTGTGTGTGTGTACACTGAAGAACAGGACTTCACATTGCCTCTGCATATCAACACACTGCAGCCCTGCGAGGATGAGAGAGAGAGAAGAGAGAAAGGTAATAGGTGAAGGAGGAGAAGTTGAGTTATAGAGAACAGAAGAAAGGAGGAGGAAGTGACACACTGAGCCTGATTTATCAAGCTGGAGATTAATGGATTTATTCATAGACAGTTTACAGGACATTTGGCAGGCCTCCCGATCATGGCTCTGGTGTACTGAGAAAACGTTCTACTTTGATGGTATCCAAGCACTGGTGAAACGATGGATAAGTGCATTAGAGTAGCACAGGATTATATAGAGAAATATATAAGTATTATAATGGTGTTCTGTTATTCTGCACAAAGTCCCGGTTTGACTTGAACGCAAATATTGAGAATCGTAATATTCCCATGGACAAAAAACTATCTTGTCCTACTCGAATGATGCTAGCAGAGAGAAGACCATCAGAATGCCTTAACGTACAAAGAAATGGTGCCAGACATTGTGGAGTTGCCAGGAAAACCAACTCCAGGCTATGGAACAGATTCCCCATCCCCACATCCAGAGGGCCAAGAGTGACCAGGCCAAGACAAGAAGGAATAATTTGATGGTGTCATTTGAGAAATCATTAAAATAATAAATTACAGCAAACGCACAAATCGACAGCCCCTGGATTTCATGACACTAATATTAACTAACTAAATAGTGTGACCGTAAACCTCAACAACATGCACAGTGATGAAAGGGAGCAGCAAAGCCTTCATTCATTCAAGTCCTATCCTATTGCTAATATTAATATAGTATATAATAATATAGTTTTCAGAGTGAATGAGAAAGCGTATGTGCGCATACAGATTTGACTCTGTGTTAAGTAAACATGTCAGTTTTCTTAATGGGCGGGGCTTAACATTTAACTCCTCACTATCTCTCCTTCAGTCTAGTTGAGTCTCATGCAGCGCCGTTGCAGTCGTCCAAAAAGTGAAAACAGAAAACACACTTTAACTCACACAATAGTAAAGAGTACTCCTGCCTATATCAGCAGGCAACAATAGCAGTTTTGTTTGCCGCGCTGTTTGCAACAGTGACTTTTTTTTTTTATTGCCCATGGTGGGATTAATGGTTGTAAAAGACATGGTAACGTGAGTTTAACAGCTTCCTTTGTTCATTACCATTTGATAGCTAACATTATTTGAACTAATTGCCTAATGCTAATTACGCTGTATTGAAGCCCTACGTGATGGGGTCAAGTTCTAATAAGGTCTAATACAATATAAAAATGATTATAATATGATTTAAAACATACAGTATATGTTTGTTATATGGTTACAGTATATTTTTCTGCAATTACTAAAAGTGGTTTACAAAGCAGAATTACTAAACCGAGTATTATACAAGACAATATAACAATGATACCATGATGATACAACTTATGGGGGAAATTTACAATACACTCCAGGTACAGTATAACTACACATTTGTCTGGCCTATACTCATTTCAGGAAGCCTAAAATGCCTTTAGTTTTTGCCATCATTTCTAATATGTTTTGTTTTTGGTTTTTTTCAGACTGCATCACATATGTTGTGGTGAAATAATCAAAAACGTTAAAAGATGAAATAATTAAACACTGAGCTCAGTTGAATATCCACAACATATTGCCAGATAAGACTTTTCTTATTTGATGCCACATTACAGCATCTATAATGCAGTATAACAAATACCTGAAGAATAGTTATTTAAGTATAAATGAACAGCCTTAAACATATTCAAAACATTATGCTTAATATTTTGCACGTTCCCCTTGTGCCAACGGGGTATCTCGACATGACTTGAGGTGCCCCACGGCATGACTCCACAAGACCTCTGGTGTGACCTGTGGTGTTGGCGGCAGAGCCTCCGTGGATCAGACTGTTTGTCCAGTGCTTTCCATGAATGCTTGTGCAGATTCAGATCTGGAGAATTTGGAGACCGGATCAACAACCTTGAACTCTTTGCCTACTAAGCCCTTTACATGGCAAGCTGGGTGTTCTGGTGTCTTTCTGTCATAACCAGCACAAATTATTATTTTTTTTTTTTTTAGTCTTTGGCCCATACAGATATGAATTAGCCTTGGGTTCCAAATAAATTTTGACACCAAATTACCAATATATACAGTAATTGATAATGTTATTTAATTCACCTGGTGGTGGTAGTGTTATGGCTGATAGTATATAGTAGGAATATTTTTACTTTAAACTCTCAGCTTTTCATTATGTACTTCTTTAAGTCTATATTTATCTAACAATCTAGCAGACTATAGTGAACGATTGCTGTTCTGGATAATTCTAAAATGGTAGCTAAAGACAAAACCTTTATTCAATTGAAATGATACTGTGACTTTAAGATGAGCTTTCCATGCATTAGGATGTAAAAGTGTTTTGTGGGCAAGATTTTAGAATCCTACTGGTTTTGGTTAAAACCCGTTGTCTTCAGCACTGTATGCAGGACAGGAAAGAGCAAAAGCAGGGCAATATTTGTTTTCGCAGTGAAAACAGGTACCATGTCTCACAGATTGTCAATGACAACCGAACAATAAAGCATTCGTCTTAGCAACAGCAGCGAAAGTGAACATGATTGGAAAAGTCGTTTCATCCGAGAACATGAACATTTAAACTTGTACAAAAGGCCAGAAAAAAACAGGCAATGAATGAATGAAAGAAAAAACATACAATCCAGTCAAAGATGTTTCGAAACATCAAGAACATTGATGTTTTATTAAAATAAGTATGAATAATGTGACTTGAACTGAAGCAGTGTGATGATATTAAAGTTTTATAGAGCAGTGGGTATGCCTTTATAATACTGTATCCACTGATCAGGCAATGCATGTTTAAGGTACTTACGACTTAAGGCGCTATAACAAACGGAGTATTTGTTCTATCCAAGCTGCCGTTTTTACTTCCTTGCACTTGAGCATGTGTGATGTAGAGAAGTAATGATCAGAGGATTTGGATTGATGCATTGATTTAAAAGAAATAAATATTGAAACAAATCAAGGCAAGTGTCACAAATTCATTATCAAAATTTGTTTAGAGACTATAATTCAATTAGGATACTTTCAAAATAGTCTTCTCTTCATCGTTAATTCTTTTTGCAATTTTTTCATATTATATTGATCAGAGGCCACTAATTTGAATCACATGGCATCATACTGTAGCCAATTTAAACTTATCACACATCATAAGTCTGAGGTTTAATATCCCTAGTGCGAGTATAAAGAAAAACAAGCAGGCTGCAAGACGTCCATCTCATTGCACTTTCAAGTAAACTTGATTCAATGCACACAAAAACATAGCTACAGCAAGCAAAACAAGCAAGACAAACGCTTTAAAAACATGTCAGGTTATTCAATTATTTATATCAAATCAATGAGTCATTTAATAAAAGGTTTCGAACAAAAGCATGTACTTGCTTACAAGTTTTTTTTGACAGTGAAAGTAAGACTTTTATGAGTGCATTTCCTGCCATGTCTATTTGTACACACACTTTTTTTTTTTTTTTTCATTCTGTGCTGCTTTGTACCACAAAACAAATGTAACAATGTCTCGCTGATTCAGACCAAACAGAGTAATGGGTGCTCCAGAGCTTTAAAGACTAGGTCTCTAAAGTTGCATTCTCCTTAGAAGCCACATTACTCAATTCTGATCTTTTTGATCAGATCTGATTTGCATTGTATGACTGTTCACATTCATAATTACACAATGAATTTTATGTGACTCTAATGTGGACACATCTGTCTGCTGAAATGAAAATCATGTGCACATCGATACGTCCTTGCTCGCACCAACTGGGGTAAAACATCATATTTGTGAATCCACTTATTCATTTCAAACAATGTACGCGATTTTAGCAAAAAGTTGGCTGTATTAGTTGAGGTCCAGAAGGATAAAGAAAGCCGGACGCCTCGCTTTAGCCATTTTGGCAGCGGTTGCTAGGACTACTATGAATTCCCTGCATTGCCGTTGCTGACTGATGACATCAGTGCCCTAACAAAAGACGCATGAACCTTGTATCAGATATATATCCAATCTAGAAGAACATACATGGTAAGCGACTCCAATCTGATCTGAAAAACATCAGATTTGTGCGTTCAGCCATTAAAAAAAAATTAGATCCGTCACATTAGGCGGAAAAAATTGGAAATAAGTCACTTGAGGCTGGTAATATGAACGTACTGTAGAAGCAAGTGGATTTAGCTTGTAAAGTGAAGTAAGCTAGATTAGCTATTCCACTATTAGTCGCCCAATCAAAATAATAAGGTATCATGTTAACACGTGAGTTGTTGTACATGTATGTATCTACAGTTTATTAGTACTTGTAATAATTTTTAAAATAGGACTTAAAAAATATAACCCTTTTGGGGACTGCAGAAAAGAAATTAAAATGCTCCATTATTTTTGTTCATACACATACAATAAGTGAACTACATCATTTGAATCTGTAAATGGTCTACTTTTATTAAATATACACTCATAATATCAACAAACCATTGTGCTTTTATAAAAAGAAAGAAATTAAAAGTCTCAGTCTCCACGAATAACTTTCTGAAATGCATCGATAAAATGAACTGAAACTCAGCGAATACAGACACAGACATGAGAAATCTATCTATAGAAAGCTTAAAGTGTCTCCTTTTAAATGAATATATATTCTCAGTTTATATAATCCTTATGAATCCATGAGGTACAGTCATTCCATCGCACTTCATTATCTGATGATAACCTGAGATGGGACACGCTATTTACAGGGGAAACACTTTGGGTAATCTACATATCTACCCTTTCTTTCTCACTTGCTGACATCGCCACACACCAAAAGCATACACAGACTTCAACATAGTCCGGGCTTGTGAAATCTTGTGTTCAACTATAACAAGTGTTACCCTTGAAACATAATCTCACAAGACACAGTGCTAAATACTCTTCATAGGGAGCCTGTGGTGAATCACTCTTGGTCGTGCCACTCAGTCGGCCTGCTCTCTCTCCCTCCCTCCCTCGCTCTCCCCAGGGTCAATGCATGCAATCATATGAGCACAAAGAGCAATCAGAAAAGACCCGACTCCGTTTTTTTCCACTGCAATGCGTCTGAGTTTTAGTCTTTTAATGCTGCTGTTGCTTCCACGGCTTTGAACCTTTACTTGTTGTAAACAATTAACCAACATGAGAAAATGCCAGATTGAATTGATAAGTCTTAAGCCAGTTACGTGAATCAAGGTGATTCAACTTTGCCATGCTTGGTACAGAAATACCCACTGGGTGCTGCTAAAGTTCCTTCTGATTGTGTTTGTACACATTAAATTTACTGTTTACTTGTAGATTTAGGAGTCCTTAGTTTGCTTTAACTCCATCTCATGGACATTGAAACTCACTGAGGAAATATCTTAAAATCCAGTTATATTAAAATAAAGAGAGAGAGAGAGAGAGAGAGAGAGAGAGAGTCTTCCAAAGAAAAAATGTCACCTGCTCACTGAACATCCTGCATTTTTTAATGCTGTAAGAGGAAAAAGTGGTGATATTAGAAGATTAAATGTATAGTGCACATCTAATAAAGTTTCTGTGATTCCTATGGATGCTTTAAGAAGGGTTGTGGATAGAAACAAGTAGGACGATGATGGATGATGCAAGACGACAAATTGTGATCACTAAGTGTCGCCTATGCTTCGCAGTCAGGAGATACAAATACAGTGTCTAATATTATTTGAATATTACAATAAAGCAAATATGTGATTACTAAACTTTTCTGTTAAAATAAGTTCTAGTTTGAAATCGATTTGTTTTATGTTCTATATGTTTGTATAGTTTGTTTGTTTAAGGAAATTATTTCTAAAAAGCTAAACTTTCTTCTCATAGAAAACAAGGACATTTAAAAGCATATGTTTTTTTTTTTATTAAAATTTTTTATAGAATTTATTTTTTAATTATTTTTCCCCCTAATCAGAGAATACTGTACATCACTTGCAAAAACTATAAATTTTTTTGGTAATGCTTATTTTTTTCCTTTTTATGATTTAAAGAGAACATATGGGTATAAAATTAATCTAGGATTGAAAAAAAAAATGTTGAGTTAACTCCTCTCACACACACACATACACACACACACAAACTTCCTTTCAGGATTAGGACTGAAGCTCGCAAGAGAGGTGGCACACTTTGAGGATAAATTTAGAAAAAGAGGTGCAATCTCTGGGCCAAAGCACAAACCTAATATCCAAACCCACCCAAACACACATACACCATTTTGTGTTTTGTCCACAGACCACACAAGCTTCCATCTCGGCCTCTCTCTCTTTAACACATGTGCACACACACACGCGCACACGCACGCGCACACACGCGCACACACACGCGCACACACGCGCGCACACACAATACCACCCTGAATACCTACTTGCTCTCAGACCAGGGAAGCATACAATATGCTATAACTCTCCACTCATCTCCACAAAACCAAATCAATAACAAAACCATCTGAGGTGGAATTTCTGACTCAAACAAGTCCTACTTTACCCAGGATAGATCGAGTTAACCTTTATAGTATTAGGAGGACAGGTGGGCATCAACTAACCATGGGTCAGAAAACACGCTGGGAAAACAGTTCATAATAATACGCTGAAAGATCAACAAGGACAAAACAAAATCCATTTAAAAACAAATTATTATATTAAAAATAACAAATATTATAAATACTACCGTTCAAAAGTTTGGGGTCACTTGCAAATTTCTTTGTTTTTGTTTAGTAATTTATTTTCTACATTCAACAACAATACTGGGGATTTCAAAACTATAAAAATAACACATATGGAATTAGGTAATTACAATAAAGCAACAGTAACAACAACAAAAACAACAGTTAGTAAAATCCGTCAAGCACCATAATGAAACTGGCTCTCATGAAGGCC
>JAOVVA010000035.1:4928700-4948594 GCA_028565275.1 Leiocassis micropogon
GTATTGAGATGAAATTTTGTTATTGACCAAATACTTATTTTACACCATAATTTGCAAATAAATTCTTTAAAAATCCTACATTGTGATTTTCTGGATTTTTTTTTCTTATTTTGTCCCTCATAGTTGAGGTATACCCATGATGAAAATGACAGGCCTCTCTTATCTTTACAGTAAGTGGGAGAACTTGCACAATTGGTAGCTGACTAAATACTTTTTTGCCCAACTGTAAGTTAAGGCATGAACCAGTGAGAAACCGGTGCAGATGATCAGGCCACTGATTAGTATCCTGGTGATGCTAA
Source organism: Leiocassis micropogon (assembly GCA_028565275.1). NCBI lineage: Eukaryota > Metazoa > Chordata > Actinopteri > Siluriformes > Bagridae > Leiocassis > Leiocassis micropogon. The sequence goes on from JAOVVA010000035.1 coordinate 4,929,000, forward strand.
ATATTAAGTGGATGGAACTTAGAGAGGGAAAAATCTTTAGCCACACTTTTACAAGAAGGAGGAAATGTGATCTCTGGAATTGAGTAAAGCACCTGGTACAAGGTAATTTTAGTCTGTGTATATGACTATATGACAGGAATTTTTCATTTTGTAATTGAATACTGTATCTGGATATCCTTTGCATGTCCGCAGAAGTGAGTCTGCAGGAAACATCAAATTGCCACAAAATGGCAATATGAATTAGAGGCTAGCAGCAGGTAATATAATACTATAATCACCACTAGCGGTAGTGCATTTAAACAGCGAGTACATTTTATTTTATTTTTTATCCTTCAGCATATCATCTATAATCCTTTAAAGATATGTTCTAATATGCTTATCATACTCCGTGTGTGTGGCAGGTTCTGAATTCGCTAGTCATGCAAAGTTCTTAATTACTGAAGATTAAAACAGTAGACATTCCAACCAGTTTTAACATCAATTCTTCACCTGGAACATCATGTACTGAGAATATATTTGTGCTACAATTTTATCTGTGTGTGTGTACACGATTATATTTTGCTTATTAGCCCCTGTCTGTTAGCATCATGTTGCATCATCTATTATGCACTGTCAAGTTATATGTGCGATTTTATCTGAAATAAAGAAAATATGAATGGTTTTTGATTAAAGCATATGGACTGGAAATGACACTTTGAATAAAACTCCTTACAAAGGCCCAGGAAAATCCCTCAGAAGGGGCGCTGGATTATGTAGAAGCATTGTAAAAAAACATCCCTTTTTTTTTTTTTAAAGGAGATAATTCATTGATCCTTATTCTCCCTCTCCTGCCCTCTTTTATCCCCTTCTCTGTGTATGGTCTCAGTGGTATAAATACTTTCATAAAAGGGTTCATTGTGCCATTTCTATAAATTTTAGTGTTCCACAATCCTTCTCTCATTGGGACGGTGCTCAATGAGTGCTTTTCAGGACCGCAGGCTTCAGGCCTGTCTCAGAAGGGTTGCGCCAATATAGCCCTGTAGTCGCTGTCACTTATACAAAGAGATCAAAGAGATGAACACTGACGAAAACTTTTACATGATCAAAATTGAATAGAACCCAAAGTTAAAGAGGGATTCATGTGCATGAGTTATATATAATATAGCCATCAGGGACTACTATTTTTAGTTCTTAATTTTAGTGACTTTTAGAGATCAAAGTAACACCCACATGAACGCCAGGACCTAGTTTTGTTTCAGCAGAACACTGTCCAGAGCACCACATAGTTTTGCCTTCTTGCATAGTGCATCCTTGAGCCATCTACTGCCCAGGTAAGTGAGGCACACACATGACATAAAAGCAAACATGACCCATCAAACCAGACCACTTTCTTCCATTGATGCATGGTCCGGTTCTAACATCCACATGTCAGCTTGGCCACACTGACCCATACACAGCAAGATGTGATGCACTGCAGGTTCTGACATTTTATATATAATAAAAATAACTTTCAGCAAATTGTGCTAGAGAAGCTCTTCTATGGGATTGGCCCAAACAAGCCAACCATTGTTTCCTATGCAGATTAATGTGCCTTGGACTCCCATGACTGTAACCAGTTTACCATTTGTCTTTCATTGGTACAAGCTGTTGCTAACTATTCTCATACAGGGGTGATGTTTATTACAGAAGCTCATAGCTTCTGTAGTTGTAGGATCCAAAATATGGTTGAAATAAACGGGGAAGAAACTGTAGAGAAGTCTCAACAATTCATAGCAAATCATTAGGCTTCACAGAGTTGTTTATGGAAGAGGCATAAGTGATAACATTGTGATCGTAGGTATATCATACTATTTTGTAGCTAATTTATAGAGTTCTGTTCATTATAGAATTAAGCAACCAAAATCAGTCAAGAATTGCAATTTGGGACAATTTGGTGTGCTCTTCCAAACAGTTCATAAACGTGGAAAAAGCTAAAAACCAAAATGTACGAGGTAGGGTGATTCAAAAATCATCCGCACCTAGGCCGAAGAGTACACAAATATAGTTTTTTTTTTTCGACATAGTCTCCTTGCTTTTCATTACACTTTGTCCATCTGTTAACAAGCTTTCATATTTCCTAATTTAAAAAGTTTTAAACTGAGCTACGAGCCACGCATGCACCGCTGTCTTCACCTCTTCATCAGAAGTGAATCTTTGTCCTCGTAGGGCTGCTTCCATGGGACCAAACAGGTGCAAGTCTGATGGACAGTGTGTCGACAATGCTTAAACACCTCAAAGTTTTTTTTCATCTTGTCGACAATGTGGTGAAGTGTGTGGAGATACATTGTTATAAAAGATTATGACTTTAAATGACTTTAGCTCTTTAATAAGCATCTCACTGTATCGAGCACTGTTGATTGTTGAAGTATCGATCATGTTTCTGTTTTTCCAGAAAAACATAGGAGCTAATATTTTTAGTTTATTAGTTAACATTAGTTTATTAGTAAATTTTGTTGTTTTCAACATCATCTGATTGGATCGGCAAACCCAAGCACATTACTTTGATTTAATTCAGATATGGTTATGTAAGACACTTTCATGATTATGGCATGAAAAACGTGTTCACATTCATGGCACTTACAGAAGAGTATTTAAATATTAAACTGCCTAGCCGTTCATCTAGCGAAACATGTTTTCAATAAACATACACGCGCACGTGCGGACACACCATGACACCAACATAACTCAGGCTAATTGAAGAAGGCTTATGAGTAGGTGTGTGACAGATGGTTCATTTCCTGACTGGGCCTGCAAACATTAAGATAAAGGTTAAACACCACACACACACACACACTATGCATGTAAGTGTATTAACGATATTTCCCCTCACATGACAATAATATAATCTAGTCACACATATCAGAATGAGTTAAGTAGCCATAAAACCTCATTTAATGCTTGAGTGAACACATGCACATGCACGCACACACACACACACACACTGTACACACACAATACTGAGCCAAGTTAGTGCTTAGTTATTTAATCCAAACTTGCAAAATTAAGACCTTTTTATTTATTTCTATTTCTTTTGAACCAAAACCCTCACACAGACACATTCTACTGTGCATACCTCCTGTAATACCTCAAACACCAATAAAGTCCCACTCAAGGCTCACACACTCCTTGAAACTTTTTCAAGGCTTAATTCAACACTTAGCTCATTCATCTATCTTCCGAACCACTTTATCCTGAGTGGGGTCCGACTTGCTAGCTCAGCACGTTAATTCCTACAGCAACGCACAACCAGCCAAAGCCGGAAACACCACCATGTGCAAATCCCATAAATCCCAGAGACTAAAATGCCGCATATTATTCGTTCAACCTTTTTTCCCCCCCATTCACCTTTCACAACCCATTCCTGTTAGAAATCAGCAGAGTGCTGAAACGCAGCCTGCTCCATCATGAAGGCAGGAAGAGCCTCTTTTCATTACCACTCCTCTTACCGTGTCTCCCCGTGTAGAGGACAGGGAGCTGTCAATCACTCCGGTTATTGAAGGACTGAGAAAGAGATGGCGTTTTAATTACCATAAGGAAGGAGGACAGAGCTGTGAGCTCCTAAAAGCTTTCGGAATATTAACGTGCGCTGCCGGCCCATATATATGATAATGCGCCTCGGAGAAATGAGACGAAACAACTAGGACGCATGTGCATGCAGGCAAAAATGATACGGGATTAAATTAGGTTATCATTATCATGGCACCTGTGATGAAGTGGTGGCTCGACAATGAGATGCAGGCTCACACACACGTTTGCACACACAAATATAAGGGCACAGGCATGACTACAGCCACTAATTGCCAAGAGAAATGAATAAATAAGGAAAAATAACTCTCAACGTTGAGGGGGGAAAAAAAGATGAATTATACAGGAAATACTCATGATTCTTGCTGTACATTCATTAGGATTCACATGCATGTGTGTTATTAAGTACTGGTGACTAAGTTTTAATAAACAAACATTTTTTACCCAAGAGGGCAAAAAAAAAAAAAAAGACAATGCAGCGATTCTGGTAAGAAGCTGTCTTCCCCCTCTCTCGCTCTCCCCCCCCATCGCAGAAAACAGGCCCTTGTAGGGCAAAATTTACAGCTTCAAATAGATAGAGAGCCTTGAGTGTGCACGCGTGTGAGAGACAACAGGGATAACGCACACCAATGCATTAGCAGTAGCCTAGGAGTAGGCCCGGCTTTTACAGCAGCAGAGAAAAATAAGTGAAAAAATAATATGAAAAATAAACTACAAAAAAAAAAATCTAATCATTACTGTATTAGTGAATAGAGAACACAGGGACAACAATGAATTGGTCATCCCACACATACTGAGAAATGTCTTAGAGGTTTGATAGATGGACAGACAGACAGATATATATATAGGCAGTCATCCCATAGCAAAGGAAAATCCAAGATGAGATCTTATGTTAATAATTTTTTTCCCCATCTAAGAAATGAGCCATCTAAGACCTAAATGAGAAAACTTAAATGTGGCTCATTATGAGGGGGAGGATTAAGTTCTCAACTTGGTCTTAAGTATTGCTCCAAAATCACTACCACCACTGTAAATTTCAGAAATATTTAATCTTTGTCTTGTGTGTGATTCATATTTTTTTATATATTATTATTTTTATTTTTTGAAAACAATGTCTTTTTCTTTGCATTTCCACAACCCATTCAATCCTAAACAAGACAGAGAACTCCTTTTTTATTATTTGCAAGTGTTTTTTTTTTTTCTTCTTCTTTATTAACACAACGGTGTCGGTGTGCAGGCCCAATGCTGTTCTGAGAGTGTAATGAATGTGCTTGGACTCCATTCTCTTCATCATGGCTGCAGTGTTACTTTGTGGTGTGTAATTTCCCTTTTTCAATAATGCTTCCTTTCATTTGAATACAAAAAAATTATAATAATTCCCCATGTACAAACCTGAGAATGCAAACGAGTTGGAAATAACAACAAAGACATAAATTTGGAAATGGGTCAGTGCCCACTTTGTAAAATAAAACTAAAAGACTGGACAATATGTCCAAGCTGTAGCTACACCTTATTATATATCCAATAATTTTGGAGTTGCATGATATCAAATATGAAAATGTAACATACAGTGTATACATGTATATGATTAGAAGAGGAGGGAGCAGATTATTGGGTCAAATAAAATTATAATTACTGTACACACACCTATACACACATTATGATATCATATATCATACTGTATTTATCATATGAAAGCTCATATTGACATCCAGAAAGTCTTTCGGGACAACGTTTCGGGACAGCTTTATGATGAAATATGTGTACCTACTATACATGCGGTACCTTCCCGAGCTCCTTAGATATGTCATAAAACTAAGGGTTTATTTACTTTTTGCATGTCATTCACACATATACAGTACACACACACACACACTATAACAATTCATTTCAGCTCATTAACCACAGATACATGTCAGATGTGAAGTTCATTTGAAATAAATATTCTCAAAAGGCTAGTTTAATAATTCACACACACACACACACACACACACACACACACACACAGTCACTGTAACTGTAACTGTACAACTATAGCAAAATGTCAAATGGCATCAGGTGCTGCAATCACTTCACACAGAGGAGAGGGAAAATGAGGGAGAAATAAGAAGCAGGGGATCAGCAGATGGAGAAGGAAGTAATTGTAGTGGGAAAGGGAAGAGGATATGAAAAGTGGGGGGGAAAGTGAGTTTTATCATAAAGCTGACAGCACACTTCATTGGCAAACTCAATTACACCAGATTTGCCCCCCCCCAAAGGCATTAGAGACTGTCCTGCTCTCGCTCGCTCTCTCTCTCTTTCCCTGAACCTTGGAGAGAGAGGAGGAGTGTGTTAAGTACAATGACAGATTTTTGCCTATATAGTACCTGAATCTCAGCTTTAACAGCAGCCAAAAGAAAACCAGGCTCTTTGTTGAATTGTATAAAAATACACATTTGGGACCACAGTGTCAGAGACTTGCCTTTTTCCTCCCAAATAGGTTTGAGAAGTTTATTGTGAATTCTCTCATCCTGGCATAATAATGAGAAAATCTAATGGTGCTCATAAGTATCAGCAATTGAATAGCGGCAGTGTCCTCGACTGAACTCGCCGCCTGAAATGAGAAATGCCACACTGATGCTTCATACCACAGTTTTTATGTAGCGCTCCAATTATAAAGATACGACTGTTCTAGTATTGAGGTATAAAACTGTGCCATATTTGACAGTTCTGTCTGACCCATCACAGCTGTGTGGTTATAAATGTTAGAATATGATTTACAATACACCCGATTACACTGTCCAGCACTGTGCTGCAGTCACACACCTGACATACTTATCAATAAGCAAAGGCACATACACCGCTTACAAAAATATTTAGTCATTATATTTTTACCCTCAAACAAGCAAATTTACATCAATTATTATTATTATTAATATTATTATAACTTCATTTAGCTATTATTTTACATATGTATGAAAAATTTTATACATCTGATTATTATAAAAAGCTTGTTCACCAAAGGGGCAACCTCCTGTTCTGAAAAATGTGGAAGTGCAAAAATATGCAGTTCTTTGAATAACCTCTAGGGGAGTCAATCCCCATGCAGCCCTGTATTAAAATGCCCAAATTCTCAACCAAAGTAAACTTGGAAGCCTGGTACTAAAATCTTTTTGTCTCAATAGCTAAATTTCACATTTGTGACAACTGTACGGAGGGGTAATTCTTTTTTTTACATAACTTATCAGGTAAAATGATCAAACCTTTAAAAAATGAGTAAAACTAAAGAAATATTTTTTTTTGCTTTAAACCATGGTGACCCTGACAATGGAGTCACTACAGATGAATGGTAAACAAGTGCCTTATTTTTTTCCCTCCTCAATCACTTGCTTATGCCCACTCTATTTAACTGAAATAATGTTTTACTGTTTGTTTAAATCCAAACTACAGCACAACACATTGGCGTGGTTCTGTTGGTTTCTTCCACCTCCTCAATTTGTCTATATATGAAGGTATTCCTGTTGCAATCCAATGCTGTTCATTTAGAATCTGATGCTTTGTCATATCTATGCATGTCTATGTTAGCTGTGCTTGTTTATTTTGTCAGACATCATTATGGTCTTTTCAGAGGTATCATACTGCACACTCTTTTCCCTTGTATTCTCCTGGTGACCTCTTCCAAAACTGTGTTCATTATTTCGGATTTTTATGTTTTTTTCGGAAGTTGCTGTAATGTATGGTGTAAACCACACTCCTTAAAACAAGACTGCACTTACCCCCATCAGAACCAAGGCTGTGTCACTGGAAGAAAAAAAGAACTATTGACTTCCAACCAATGAGAACGAGAAGAACATTCTATATGAGGTTAAAAAAATAAAAAAATAAAATATATATATATACACACACACACACACACACACACACACACACACACACACACACAGACACACACACACACATACAGTATATATTATAATAAATTTACACTCTTTTTGAGGACTACGAGTGAGTTCTGATCACAAACGAATAAAAAAGTGAAAGCACACCCGATTAGACAAAAATTCACACCTGACATTATGTATACATACACTCTATATAAAGTGGATTATGTTTTTACTGTATATGAAAGAACATGCTTGATTAAAATTGTAAGAGCTTTTGAAATGCCGTGTGCTGCTTAAGAGACTCTCTAAAAGGTACAAAAGACAGGTGGATTAGGGTGCCATTGACTGGTATAGTGTGAGGAGGCTTCTACCACTGCAGTCAAGTAATGAGCACAGTATCAGTTCTGGAAGGTGCAATGAATCGATGCAGCGCCGGCTGTGTGAAGATCGAGAGGTGGAGCAAGACAAAGGGAGTGTGTGACAAAGCGTGTGGATAGAAGGAGACAAATAGCAGAGAAGTGGTGAATGCTAAATGTCTGTATGTAACATGCAACAGACAGAGGTACATCTGTGTGTGTGTGTGTCACCTTACTACAGTGGGTGGTTCTAAACAAAGATGCAGTGCAGGTGCCATGTGTGCTTCTCCTCAAGCACATCGATTGAAAGAAAAATGTTTTTTTTTTTAAATACACTGAAAGAGAGACATAGCCTCAGGCCATGCTATACTTCATGCCATACTAAAGACACAAGTGTGCACAAGCTGACAGGCACACAAGACCAGGAAATGCCCAAATGAACTGCAGGGCAGACCACAATGCTGCATAAATCCCATTGCAGCTACCGGGGTATTCTGAAAAAAAATAAAAATGAATGCACTTTATTTATCATAATATTCCACCACACAAATAATTACAAATAAAGCACCATTGATAGTCGAGAGTGTATGTAGATAATGTGAGATATATACTGTATATATAGATATATATATATTTATTTTTTTTTGTTGCTGAAAGTCAAGTGTCCACATTGGACCATCCAAAAACCATTCACTGAAACCACACAATTATGCTTTTTCTAGACAGTCAACATTTTATAGTTGCCTTAATTGTGCATGCTCCCTTTTCATAGAAGCATGTATGGAAATGAAACTCAAGAATAGCCAGAAAGAAGATGAATTGGCTGTGTAATCTCTGTTCCACTCTCTGTCCCATGTTTTAATTGAGCTGTGTTGTAATTCCTGCTAGACCAGCTTCCCTCCCCCTTCCATGTTTCACTGACACATTGGTATATGTATGCATTTAGATGTTAGTTTAATTGATATATAAGTGAAGCACACCATCATGAAGGGGGTTTGGATTAAGCAGAAGGTTGATACACACATCTCCTGGGAGGCAGCCATGACACTTACATGACGCCTCCAAAGTGAAGTTTAAAGTGTGTGAAAAGAGTGTCCGTGTGAGTGATTTCAACAGATTCTTATGGAGTTTACACTTGACCTAGAGAAGTGGATCATCACTTCAGTGTAGCAGCACAGAGCAGCATAAATGCACAGCAGCTGGGAAAACCCAGGCAAACATGTGGAGTAAATAGAACATTAATGCTGCCAGTTCCATAATAAATTTTACCATGTTAAGGTACCATGGTAGTGTGATACTACCTGTTCAATAGGATTGACAACACCATAGTGCTTTTTTGCTGATATATGTAGCACACTGTTTCTATGATGGTACATAGTATGGTACCATAGTAAAAATTTCTTATGAGCTCTGACCCTGTGAAATCAGTGAGCCACCAAGTTGCCCTTTTTTATTTTAAAAAAGAAATAAATTTGAATGATTGTATAGTTTGTGTTCTCTTATTTTTGTTGTTATTATTATTATTAATATGAATGATATTTACAGTATGTTTGAAACCTTAGCGGCTTTGTGTCAACCTCATTTTTCACAAATGCTTTTCCGGTCTGTCATTTGTCCCAGCAAAGCTTCAAATTTATTTAATGGTTTGCTAAAACTATTATTAGCATGTGCAAATGGGAGTAGTGGTGTAACAGAGGCAGAAAACAGATCCATTTTCATCAGGTTATGAACAGAATAGATGTAGAAATAGGACAATTCCAAACTGATAAATCCAAAAGATAGACCAAGGTCACAACCAGAGAGCAAAAAATGGTTAAAACACCTTAAACCAGGCAGGCAGACAAATGCACAGGGTACGAACAAGACTGAAAGCGAGGCAAGACAAGGTCAGGCCGTACAAAGAAACACAACTCAGAACTCACAAGAATGAAGACAAACTCTGCTTTTCCTCTCAGAACGACAGTCCACGTGGACTTTACACCTGGCAAACCTGAAAATGAACATAATGACAAAAGAAGCCTGTCAAATTTCATCAGAGTGCCCTCTGGTGGTTTGGAGGGGACCTGTCTGTGATAGATGTAACAACTTGCTAAACCCTTTTTTTCTCACTTTAAGCACTGGTTGTATTTACTGTGTTGATAGCACGTCTTGAATTAAAGTTTAAACTATAAACTGATTTTTTTTTTTGTTGATTACTGTTGCTGTACAGATCATGATTTAGATATGGATATCAATAAGAAAATACTTAAGGGCCTTTGATTGGATAATTACTGCAATGATTAATGTGTTTCAGGTGGCAACAATTATTTTAATGCTAAATGATACAGTGTATGTCTATATATCAGAAGATGTATACCGTGATCATGGGAAAGATTTGACTGTATTTCAGAAGGGTCAAATTATTGGAGTGCATTAAGCAAAGAACACAACTAATTACTGTAATTGAGTGAAGAACTGTCGAACACATTATTAAAACCTGAAAGAATAGTGCTGGAAGAAATGTGAGCGGGAAAAAAATGAATGATCATGATCAAAGATCACAAACACTTTTTGACACAAAAAATAGATTTTTTTTTTTTTTTAATTGACACAAAAAAAAATCACAGCTATGTTGAATAGTGAAAGTAAGAAAGAGTATTTCCACACAAATAATGTGAACTCTCAAAATTGGGACTAAACAGCTGTGTGGCCATAGGAAACCATTTGTTAGTGAGACTCAGGGCGCATAAAGATTGGATTTTGCTGCGATGGAAAAAGGTCATGTGGTCTGTTGAGTTTAGATTGAGCCTATTCCAGAACGATGAGCATGTCAGGGTAAGAAGGGAAGTGTACAAGCCTCTGGAGGCAGCCTCTGGAGTCCCTGAATGTACTGAATGACCAGGTTATCACATCCATGGAGTTTTTCTTCCCTGATGGCACAAGTATATTCCAGGACTCGAAATGTGAAATAGTGGTCCGGGGAGCATTAGGAATCATTTTCACACATGAACTGGCCACCACAGAGGCCTTCATCATAACCACATCAGAAGTTTTTGGGATGTGCTGGAGAAGGCATTACAAACTGTTTCGACTCTCCTGTCAATAATATAAGATCTTAACCAACAATTAATACAATGTTAATGAATGTTATGACATGGCATAAGGTTATTCAAACAAATCAAATGAAATCAAATGAAATATCTTTTTAGTATGTGTGGTGTATACTACGGAGCAACCTTTTCTATGATCTGCTTGAAATTCTCGTTTGGATGGCTGGGAAAGAATGGACGTTAGTAAAATCGCTACCTCAGCCGATGTGCTTACAAGCATGAAATTATGCATTTTACTACAAGACATAGATGTAAAATCAGCATCTCCATACCGTTTGTCACCCTTATGAGGTCAGACACAAAGCACCAGGAGTGGTTAATGAGAGGAAATAGGCTGGCCAAAGGGTACGGGTGCAGTCCACCACATGCCGTCAGATTTGCTACTTCAGAACCCACTCCTCCTCCTCCTCCTCCTCCTCTTCCTCCCCCAAATTACCCAGATACCTAACAGCTCCAGACTTCCTGGATCATTGAAATGACAAGCACACTTCTCAAAAGGGCGAGTTTTGCACAGAAATTTAACAAGTGTGAAATTAGAAAGTTTATCAAACAGTAACAGTAGGAGCATGGCACAGGTCAGCTGTCACAAAGAGCAGAAAGCCTAATTGAAAACATCCGATCATGCCATAAAAATAATCACAGCTGAAAGCAACACAGGAGGGGGGTCTCTGTGGTGCAGTATTGAAATGGAAAAAAAAAAACACAAGCAACCTAAACGAAAAAAAAGGAAGGAAAAAACCGCTCCTTCATTTACAGCTTGTCTTGCATCATTTGGCCTGGATGTTGTCAGACTGCTCCTACCCCCACCCACGCCGCTCGCCGTCAGGCTCCCGGTTGCATTTCTAATCAGTTTGTTTTGGTTTGAATCACAGCCTGAGATTACTGTGTCATTTCAAGTACAAGGTCATCAATACAGGAAATGCACAAGTGACACATCCTGCCAGGAGCGATGAAGTAACGGAGTAAAGAATAAATAACATTACCTAGACTAAAATACTCACTTAAACGATTAAGGGCCTTTTTGAGAGTCCTTGCCAGAACGCCAAGCACAAATCAATCAGGAATAGCATTATTATAATTTTTATGAACTCCATCATCAATGTGGGTGAGGTTCCATTTGCTTTATCGAATTCCAAATGAGATGCAAATTCATGCAGTCGCATCCGGATCACCGGCATGAACATTATCTCATGTCAGCATTTTACACAAAGAGCGCAAACTCATTGAGGAGGAGGTTTCCTCCATACTGCTCAACTGACTATTATAGGAAAGGGGGGGGGGGGGGGGGGGGGGAATTAAAGAAAAATAAAACATAAGGGTGTAAGCAGAACATGATTGACAAAATAGAAACAAAAGAAAATTCAGGGCAAGCAAAAATACACTGCAGAAAAAAAAAATTATGTGAATAGATAAAGATTGGTGATATGGAAAAACGAGAGCACGGCCAACAAAGAGAATGATGCATACGAAGACGAGACATGAATAAGAAAAAAAATCAGTAAATGCAGAGCTTCAAACTGACAAAGCATTTCTCTCAGGCTGCAATCAGAGAAAGAAAGTGTGTGAGAAAGAGAGAGAGAGACAGAGAGAGAGAGAGAGAGAGAGACAGAGAGAGAGAGAAAAGAAGAAGAAGCCAAAGTGCTTTTGCAGTCTGCTTACCCACACTATCAGTTGGTATAATTTCTTTTGTAATTTATTGCACTTCAGGGCGCATCTACTGTATGTCCCTGAGCCCCGTGCCAAAAGGACTATCTGTAAAATGAGTTTCTGAGCATGCTGCCTATCTGTGTGTGTCACCACTACTCTACATCCACCGCTACTAAACCTAAACAATCCTCCTCATTACACACACACCCACACTTCTAATCTGTGTATTGGGTATTTAAATATAGCAAAGCATTATTTAAATGTCTTATATTGCATTAACAGTCACAGTCTCTCAAGTGATTTTTATTCAGCCTTTTCTTAATACGTACAGTGGTTTTTTTTTTTTTTCTTCCTGTGGAAGTTTGAAGTGGAAGTGGAAGTTTCTCCCTTCCTGTTTTTTTTAGTTTTTCGCATATTTCAACAAACTAATTTTAATATTATTATAATTATATTATAATATTGGCGGCATGGAGGCTTAGTGGTTAGAACAGTCACCTTCAGGATCCGAGTCCGATTCCTGCCTCTGTGTGCATGGAGACTGCATGCTCTACCCATGCTTGGTAGGTTTTCTTCCAGGTAGGCTATTCCAGTTCTTCTCACAGCCCATAGACATGCAGATTTTCATTCCCAAATTGCACGTAGTGTGTGAATGCGTTGTGAATGTTGACATCATAAAAATGGGAATAAATATAATAGACACCATTGGAATCTATGGTCCCTCGTTGTACTACAGAGGTTCCTGAATGGATGGACTATAATAATATTACTTGAATATTACACAATGATAAGTACACAATAAGTAAATGTGGATAAATTAAAAAAAAATCCTTGCGCCAATACTTCTCTACAGTGATGTGAAAGACTCATTGCCAGTTATCGCAAACGCTTGATCGCAGTTGTTGCTGCCAAGGGTGGTTTGGACAGCTTTTTTTTTTCCTTAATAAATTAAATCATCCATTAAAACCTGTATTTTATATTTACTTGGGTTATCTTTGTGTGATATTAAAATATGTTTGGGGACCTGAATCATTTAAGTGTGACAAATATGCAAAAACAACAAAAATCAGGAAGGGGCAAATACTTCATAGCACTGTAGATAACAAAGCTACAGGAAGTTGGGGTACTGACAATCTACGTAGCACCCCTGGCTTTAGCATTATGCCTGTATACTCAGGTCTGCAGAGGAGTTCACTTTTTCGAGTTTCTCGATAACATGAAAAGCTCCGGGGCTTGTTTTTGAGAGCAAAAAAGAAAAAAGAAAGAGAGATCCTTGTGCCACAATCGATAACAGGAAATACCTCCTGTGTAGGGGAACGTATTGATTTTTACAAATAGCCTGTACTCACGACCCCATCCATGAATGTTAAATATATGTCTCCTAACAAGACAATTTAATATTTTAAAAAGTATATACTTTTTGTCCAGTAAACATCAAATATCAATCCAATTATTATTATAAGTACAGTTTGTGTGAATGAGCTGTTACTACAATGTTATTTAAATGTTTATTGATCTTAATGATTTACAACACAATCATTAAGATCAATAAACATTTAAATAACATTCCAGTATGATGCCAATCCGCACATGACATGTACTGTAACCCTAATCTAAAATAGTCTCCTGGATCTATGTATAGTAATTCAAAATGACTATTATTTGAATCTCTTTTTCCAGAATTCCTTTCATTGCTTTTTTACCATAGGATATATACAGTGAGACATCTGTACGTGTTCTGTAACACGAGCAAAGATTTTTAATAAATTTTGCCTTGGAAAACGAACAAGTCTTGGTTTACGAGTACCGAGTATCATGTATCACACATGCACTTCTTTTTTTGACGCCGAGCGTCACGTCATCACAACTGAGCCAACGTTTTTTTCACTCTTGCACTGCGGAATTGTGGGTAATCATCCCACCCTGCTCGGTCTTAGTGCGCGACTCTCACTGGTATAATCAACATCCGTGCACGCGTGTACTGTTTACCATAACACTGTGACTAGCGTGTGTGTGCGTTAAACATGTTTTATTTTGTGTGGAACAAATAATTTGAGTTTCCATTATTTCTTATGGGAAAATTTGATTTGGTTCAGGAGAGTTTTGAAATATGAGCCTGCTTCCAGAACGATTTATGCTCATTATCCAAGGTTCCACTGTATACATTTTACCTCCTAGACCTAAAGATCTAAATGCTTGCACTTTCTACCGCTGTCTGTCGTACACATAATAAATCACTGCCAATTATAAACCCCATAGGGATGCTTGTTATGTATAAAATCAACAAGATAAAAACCCATGATCTGCCATTTATCATTATGCACACCCTAAGTACACACCCTAAACACTCTAAGTAACTGTACTGATTAACCAGTAACAATTATCTTGGATAATTAACCAAATAGGAGTTTTTTAGATTTAGTCATTAGGTTGTTGATAGAAAGCAGTCACTAATCTTTAAGCAACATTAGGCTAATTGTGGAAATGTATCACCTGAAATTGTCAGATTTCTCAACCACAATTTATTTATGCACAAGTAAAGGTTTCAAACAGTAGCTATACTAAAACAATATTGGGTTTTCTTAGTGCTACAGTATATACTGTATGAGAGTGTGACCATTGTGAGAAATGTAAACTTGCTTGCATTAGATCAGATGCACGAGGAGTGTTAGGATTCATTCTTAAAACTCAAATTCTTAAAACATTGGCCAAAGTAGTCAAAGGTCAAGCAAGATCAGTCCTGAGATTCCAAAACCAACATAAGAGTCAAAGAGCATGCAGGAGATTCAAACAAGGCTGAAATCTTACACAATGGTAAAATTGGAAAGACCTCGTGAAGTACTGCTAATCCTGGTAAGCTTATACAGTATATAAAGTGAGAAAGAGAACATTTTATGAGATTGAGAAGACTGATAGTAAGGGGTATTGTGCTAAGCACTTATTCCTTTTAAGTTCCGTGTCTGTAGTCATGCACTTCTGATGATGCTCCCATGCAGTAAAGTTGAACCTGAGCAGAATGCCGACACAAAATGTATATTAAAGAATTAGTCAGTTGGAGTAACTGACAGATAACTGCAGTGACGTTTGTAATACAGTTGCCTCTTATACCAACATAGAAATAGTTTTTTTCTCAGCAACAAAAATATAAAAAACAACTTTGTTGCTAGGATTGTGCTCCATCATCCTTAGTATAAGATATAATATTGAAAGTACAACAATAAGATTATCAATGTATGTATGCATGTAATTGTAATACAATAATTGCAATTTTTCACAATGACAAAATCTAATGGTGAGCTTATTTAAATTTTAAATTTTTTTTAAACTGATCTAAAATAGTTCTTCTCTTTCCATTAATTTTTTTCATTCTCCCCAGTCTGCTCCATTCAGATCCAGCCAAGAGATAAATCGAGTGCAAAGGTTATATTTGTGTATAAAGCCTATTTGTCTCAAAAAGCCCATACCCCCACCCCCTAACCCTCCATCCTTGTCCTCAAATCCAACTCCCCACCTTTTTGATATCCCTCTAATTTTTCCAGAGGACCATGTGATCCAGAAAAAAACATTCTATTTTAAGCACTATGCCGTTACCATGACAATGAAGTGCCTTACTGGACTCCCCAATGTTTCTGTTGTCAGTTGTGAAGTTCCAGGTGAAGAACTCTGAACCATGGTTTGCGTTAGTGTGCTTGTGTATTGGTCTGTCCCTGAACACCTGGTACTTTATAAGGTGCTCCCATAGCAGCTCATCTACTCCAACCACTTCCACATGAGCTGGTATCTATTTTCGCAGCGTAAATACATGGAAGGTCCCTGAAGACTTTCCAAATTCCCATGGCTCCCTGATCAGCTCTCACTTCACACATAATTTCCCATTAGCCCTGAAGGACAAATATACTTGCTTCTCTCTCAGGTATCTTAATGTGCATCTGTGGCATTAATTCAAAAATGTAATCAGGTACTTGTATAATAGTCTCGAAGGAGTTTTATGCTTTTAACTGTTTTTTTTTTTAGACAATCACAAATCACTACCACAAAGGAAATGTAATCTAATAGGAAGTAGTGTTTCACAATAATAAAATAAAATCGGCAAGTGAATAAAATGAGATGCATAAATATTATGTTTCCCTCTTTATCCTGTATCCCTCAGGGTGGCGGGGGGGGGGGCGCCTATCCCAGGAGACTTACGGCACGAGGCAGGGTACACGCTGGACAGGTTGCTAATCCATGGGCAATTTGGGAACACCAATGATCCTAATCGGCATGTCTTTGGACTGTGGGAGGAAACCCACCAAGCACGGGGAAGACATGTAAACTCTGTGTATACAAACCCGAGGTGGGAATCAAACCTGGACCCTGGAGTTGCGAGGCAACAGTGCTTACCACTAAGCCTGTAGCTACCTGTAGCGTATAAAGTATAAAAAGTAAAAAAAAAAAAAAAAACTTTGGAAAACACCCTTTTATTTGTCGTGTATTATTTGTTAATTTATGGCATGTACAGTAGTTGAACCACATGCAGCACTAGGTTTATATCAGCCACATAAGCTGCAAGATATTTTGCTGATTTTTATTCTTTTTCCTATGACCAGTTGTGCTCAGGTCAATGTTGTTGACATAAGCAAAAAGTTCTTTCATCACCAGATTCGCTAACTTACACCAAGCAAGTCGAACACACTGTCTCTCTAAAAGTATTGGAAAAATAAATCTGGAATTGTTGTTGTTGTTGGTAATGGTGGTAGTTGATTTTCTGTTTGACCAAGATTGCACACTAAAATTGCATTTAATATGCATGCAAGCTGTTTACCCCATTTTTGGTTACTTTTGGATTCTGGAGTATACAGTAGTAAGTTGTATGGTCAACGGCCTCCCAAAACCCACATTCAAAACCAGTCACGCAATCACTTTGTGCAAGAAATGACATCTGATACTACAGTACTATTATTAGACAACGCTTTGTTTCCTTTATATTTGCTTCTAAGTTGTTCCAAATTGCCTCTGTGTTGTTTTATTTATGCATAAGGCTAGCTAAAAAGATAACTACTGTAGCTTCTAACACAAAGCTGAATCCCAAATCCCTCTGTAACCCTTAATCAAGGGCACTACTTGGTGTTTAGAACAAGGGAGTGTGCACCCTACATAGCTCAATAGCTTTCTATTTAACACTATTTAGAATTCAACCCCAGGAACCCAGAAGTTAGCTAAATATGGTAAATCTTGTAAATTTTCTCTCTTGCAAGTTTTTCAGGGCTGTTCCATGGTTTATTCTCCTCACCCTTTGACTACATAGTACTGGTAAAAATCTATTTTACAACTACTTTCACCCCTTGTAATTACACCAACTGTTGGTTGCTAACTGTCGGTTAGTCCAGGGGTGAAAGATTATGTGTTGGTGGAGTAAAATAACCTGAATAACTTAAAATTAAAGAAAGAAAGAAATCACAATCTTTTGAGATAGTGTTTGTGGAACAGTTGTATAAAAGCAATATCACATTTGAGGTTGTGCTGAATATCTATAGCACATGGCTGTACTATCTTCAGTACTCGGACTGCGCAGTCATGTCTACGACTACATCACAGCCATGACGATATTTAGTACAACAGCACCCCCTTTATGTGTGATATTCCCTACTTATATGCATATACTGTATCTATTGAGCTTACACTAAAAAATGCTCAAATTAATAATATAATCCAAACCCATTCCAGATAACCTGTATTACTGTATATGTGCATTAATATTCCTGATGAATTGAAAAGGACTAAAAACCCTTTTCATTTATTCTCTTCTCATTTAACTGCTCTTGATTAAAGTACCTCTGATAATTACACAATTGCATTAATGGCCTGCACTTGTCTCTCAAGCAGACATAAGTTGACACATATACTCTACACAGTGTATTTTTAATCATGTTTTTTCAAAAACAAACCTTATATGGATTTGTCTAACACACTGAATATAAACCTATACCACCTGTATGAGTAATAAAACATTTTTTTGGCTGCCCCTGTGAGGGGGTCGCAACAGCAGACCATCTGATCCACACAAAAAAACTGCCACAGGTTTTGCACCATATGCCCTTGCTGACACCCCCCTCCCACCACCTGTAAGACAGAATATAAACATAAATTGGGATTGTTCAGAAAGCTGTTGAGCTCAAGATTAATTTGCAGCAAGTTCTGCAAGCAACCCACATGGTCTGATAATTCACCAAACCAGAATAAAAGGCTTGGCAAAGAAGAGAGCAATGCATCACACCGGATCAATTCTTGGTGAGGTGCAGGAGAGGCATGGCCCAGATCCACTTTACAGAGCCCAGAAATTCAATGCCTCAGAAGCTCCTTCATCATGCAGAATATGGCAACGTCAGCAAGTCAAGTGGCCACAGTCCAGCAAGCAGAATTATGGGCACAAGTTTAAGAAAGATGCACTTAGAATCATAGAAGCAATAGCCAAGAGAGTGATTTGAAAGCCAACTCTAGATAATCATTGCAAGGCAATCAGATAATCATGAATGATCAAAAAAAAAAAACAGTACAAGAGATCAAGCATAGAGGAGAAACCGCCACTGTCCGAGCTCTGGAATATTCTTCACAAGGATAACATGATGGTTCACAAGCTGAGTGCCACAGGTTAAAGGGCAGAGACTAACCCGGGAAGCATTCAGCAGTAATAAAATAGTTTTGAATAATAGTTTACTCTATAAAAAAATCGAGTAATTCACCCACAGAACGGTATCATGACAGATTTCAAAATCTCAAGGAGTCCCAATAAAAATGGTGGATGAGCCCATAGATGGGTGAATCCAAATGACATAAAGTTACAAAGGTGGTTAATATACCGATCTGATATGATGCCCGGCCTCTTTCACTCTATCGTCTATTAGTGTCTATTATCGTCTATCTCTCACCATTTCTAGATTTTCTTGCTTGCTAGATGCTTAAACATCCAGATAACCTCTTCACTAATCATGAAGCCATCACAAGACACTAATGCTAGCCAAATGCTCACAAGACTTTCTATTTTGTGCATAATGCTATTATGTCTATAAAATATATATATATATATATATATATATATATATATATATATATTTTTTTTT
>JAOVVA010000035.1:4955080-4990292 GCA_028565275.1 Leiocassis micropogon
GGCACTGCAGGATTTGAGTCCCTGGCGGCGCAGTGTGTTACTGATGGTAGCCTTTGTTACTTTGGTCCCAGCTCTCTTCAGGTCATTCACTAGGTCCTCCTGTGTGGTTCTGGGATTTTTGCTCACAGTTCTTGTGATCTTTTTGACCCCACAGGGTGAGATCTTGCCTGGAGCCCCAGATCGAGGGAGATTATCAGTGGTGTTGTACAGTATGTCTTCCATTTTCTAATAATTTCTCCCACAGTTGATTTCTTCATACCAAGCTGTTTACCTATTGCAGATTCAGTCTTCCCAGCCTGGTGCAGGTCTACAATTTAGTTTCTGGTGTCCTTTGACAGCGCTTTGGTCTTGGCCATAGTGGAGTTTGAAGTGTGACTGTTTGAGGTTGTGGACGGGTGTCTTTTATACTGATAAGTTCAAACAGATGCCATTAATACAGGTAACGAGTGGAGGACAGAGAAGCCTCTTAAAGAAGAAGTTACAGGTCTGTGAGAGCCAGAAATCTTGCTTGTTTGTAGGTGATCAAATACTTATTTTCCACCATAATTTGCAAATAACTTCTTTAAAAATCCTAATGTGATTTTCTGGATTTTTATTTTTTTTGTCTCTCATAGTTGAGGTATACCTATGGTGAAAATTACAGGCCTCTCTCATCTTTTATTCAGGTGTTTGAGAAAGATTAGTATAAAAGATAAAGATTGAGTTGTAGGAAAACTATGGCATCTGAGCCTGTGAAGTCTACTGTAATGGACATTTACATTTTAATTGTGCGTGAAATATGCCACGTAGACTGTAGAAGCTTGCAAACTTGCCTGTTGGATGGAGAAGGACATGGTCTATGAGACTTGAACAAGATGGGAAAGAAACAAACTGTTTGTAGTCACCACTAAATGATAAGGTTGTCTTCATAGTTTTGCAGGATTTCCACCATAACTTCTCGGGAAATATCTGATGTGCACTCGTATTTCTATGCTTCGTTTAGCATTTTCATTTTCAAGTTCTTTCTACTGAAAAAAGACTTACCCAAGAACCTCCATCCTCCAAACAAGACATAGAAAGATCTATTTATTTGCAAAGTGTACCAGCTGTCTGTTTAAGCATAACCACAAACATGTATTAAACAGTAATTAAACTTAATGGATTTCAGAGATAATATAAATCATTAGCAATCCAGATCCATGATCAAACAAACACACAGTCCTGAGTCAACACCGCATAAACCTTACAGCTTTATTTTCCACCTCCATCCTTTCTGTACACACGGTCAAAGCCGCGTGTGAACACGCGCATACAATCCAAGCAAACATTCATTTTAATAAATGCAACATTTGTTTTAAAACGTTGACACGATTTATGCACATATTTATGTGTATACTGCGTTGATAAATGAAGGCCCTGGGCTTTTTCTCTCCATTTATTCCTCTGTAAATGCACACAGTGGCTTTGTGAAAGCGACATCTGAGGCGTCAGCAACAAAAAAGAAAAAGAGACAAAAAAGCCTTTCAAATATAAAAAAACATCTGATAAATCTGGATTTTAAAATGCTTGGCACATCTTTCACTTCTACCAATTCAAACGCATATCTTTTAAAAACTATTATAGAAGAACCTCTGTCAGGGTCATACCGTACATCCTATTAATGTTTCCTGCCATCTACAGTATTATGCCAGTGCAACACTTCAGAGAAGCAGTGTAACAGCTCCTACCTCAGCTATATCAGTCTGAGGCTACTGCCGGACATCCAGTCTTCCTCTCGCACAATCCTTTTCCTTTGCATACACCTGATAGAGGTTTCCTGTCCCTTTTGCCTTACTATCTTCTGGAAAAATTAAACAGGCTGTTGTTGATCATGAGGATGGCCCCCAAATGTCAAAAGAAGTGTTTATGTCCTAAGGTCTGTGGCTCTGTGGATGCAGTTATCCTGGAATCAGATACAATCCTCTGTACTGTCTTCAGCATGAGCAGCCTGGCTGACTCAACAGCACAGCAAGGGTGACTACAGGACTACAGAGGAAACAGCAGAGTCAAGCTTAAACACACACACACAAATTCTGTCTACGCATACTCGCCCTTCACAGTCATGTATAACTTATTCCTTTCTTAGCTCCATCTCTCTCCCACACGCGCACACACACAGTTTCGACTCCTCATCCTAATACCAGTTTCTCCTTTTCTCCCATCATAACTCCTGTCCATCACTGTCTTCTGAGTTTAGTACAATGCTTAACTGGGAAGAGCTCAGAGCAGATGCACAAACGCTGAGTGTTATAACAATGACAAAATGCACACTGGGGAATGTGACTCTCTCGCTGTTTAGCGTTTCTAACACAGCTGACTGCAGCATATGCCCCGACACTATTTACCTTGAGCAGAACTGAGCTGTTCATCAATTTTGTTCACTTGTTTAAACAAACTGAACTACGGTTAATTCAGTGTCTATTTATTATACCCTGTTGTAGACATATTCTCACATTCTAAATGGGCTTTATTTCAGGTGCATGAAGAACAATAAAAATTTGACACTAAATACGAGAGTAAGTCAAAAATTATCTGCACTCTAGCTGTAGAATTTATGTAAATTACATTTTTTTAAACGACAAATGCATAATTCAATGCATTTTGTCCATCTGTCAACAAGCTTTCGTATTCCCTCATTAAAAATGTTTTAAGCGGAGGTGCAAGATAAAAATGCACCGCTGTCTTCACTTCTTCATCAGAAGTGAACCTTTGTCCTCGTAGGGCTGCTTTCAGGGGACCAAACAGATGAAAGTCAAGATCAGAACTATACTAAGGATGCAACAAAGGTTTTGCAGAATGTCGACAGTGAGGGGCAGAAGTGTGCAGACGTATATTGTCATGCAATATCACAATGCTGTTGGATATCAGTCCTCTTTAATCCAAAGTTTAGGCTTCAGCTCTTCAATAAGCATCTCACTGTAACGAGCAATGTTGATTGTTGAACCTTTTTCTTGATAATGTTCCAATACTGGCCCTTAAGAATCTAAGAAAACTGTAAGTATTAATTTTCCAGCTGATGGTTGTCTTTTGAACTTTTCCTTGGTTGGCGATTGATACTCTGCAGTTTACTCCCAGGCTCGTAGTGATGAATCCATGTCTCATCACAGGTAATATCTTTTGAATAAACTCTTACCTTCCTTAGAGTATTGGTGCAAATTTTGTTTGTAGATATCCAAACACTTTCTCCATACTGCACACAAAGTTTTAAATTTATTATCAGTATGGTGTCAATAAAGATGATCTCAGTCACTTTAAGTTCATAAAAAAAACCGCAATGTGTGGGCAAAGCAAATTTAATGATTAACACATTAAAATAAACTATCTGCCACTATCAATTTACTAAGTAATTGTCTGTTTAAAAACTGCATATAACATTATGTACATATAAGATTATGTAATTTGAATTGGCATTAGACTTTCTTGTCGATAATGGACGCTGAAACCTTGAATATCAATACTGATGCCCGTATTTTTCCCCCACCTACCTATAATAATAACAATAACAATAATAATAATAATAATAATAATAATACAAACATTTCCAGTCAAAAAATATTGCTAATAATAACAAAATAAAATTATAATAAAAAACACCTTCCTGAATCCCATTCCATCTTTTCTATTTGTTCCAGGGTTACATCAGATTTATTTATTTATTGACATCCAATCTGATATCAGACAGATTTTTTTGGGTACAAGATAAGTGTGGTATAGAAATTTTTTTTTAAAAATGAAAAAAGAAAATTAGAAACAATCTCTCCCAAAATGTATCATTTATGACAAGGAGTGTGTAAAAACCAAAATGTCACGATAGGATATTTCTTCTGTCACTCTTTTTTTTTTTTTACTCTGTATAAAAGTAAGAATATTTTTTCTATTTTTGCATTACTCTGAGCCTTTTTTTTCTGAGCCTTATGGGTAATAAGAAATTTAAGGCCCTGGCCAGCTGTATGAGGCAAACACTGCCATGGGAAGTATCCCAGAACGAGCCAGACAGGGGTAGCTCAGTGGTTAAGGACTTTTAACCAGTGTCACCAACCTGTCACTTTGTCCTAAACTGGTTCAGATTCAATTGGGCATCATGCTTGGAACCCGACCACAAAATCTCAAAAGCATGGTGCATTGTGTAGCCTAATGCCATCAGAAAGATTCAGGCACTTTGTTATATAAATATACTGTATTAAATACACATATATATCACACTTGTTTGTTCAGCATATCTCAAGGATGCTCGATCGGATTAAGAACTGGAGAGTTTAAGGGCCGGATCTGCAGTCTTGGGTTCTTACCCTGCTCTGCCCCGGTGTGGTGCACTGGGTGTTCTGGTGCCTTTCTCTCATGACCAGCATTGACTTTTTTGAGCAATTTGTGCTGCATTGTCTTTTCTGTGCAATCGGCCTGGATGGGCTGGCCTTTGGTCCCCACAGGCATGGGTGAGCCTTTGGTGCCATGTTAACGTGTTACTTTTATGTGCCGTTAATGTTATGGTTGACTGGTGTATTTCATTACCTGAACTTGAAACAGATAATTTAAATAAAGTCAAATCAAACAACTTCTAAGCCACATTTGTACAACTACACACTACTTTTACCAAAGTTCTCAAAATAGGCCATACTGTACACTGCCTCAGAAAACCTTTCAGACCCCATAAAGTATAGGAATAGTGTGTGAATGTACAGTATGTGTGTGTGGCCTGCAATGGATTGGCACCCTGTCCAGGGTGTACCATGCCTCATGCCCTAAGCCTCCTGAGACAGGCTCCAAGCCCCCCGCAAACATAAATACAGGATAAAGTGCTATAGATGATGAATGAGTGAGTGAGAATGAGGTGGAATCTTTGACAGTCTATAGAGAAACTTGGTTAGTCTATATAAAGGTGATTATACTGGGCTTAGAAGAAGCATGAGAAGAGTGAGGCTTAGAAAGAACAAGAATATGAATAGTAAAATAATAAAGAATGATCAGGATAGTGGGCACTGTCAGAAGCTATGGTGAAAACACTGACTGGCATAAATGGGAAATTGTGTGGCAATGTGACACAAGACAAAAGCTATTGGAGGTATGCAAAATAAAGAATAAGCCTAGCAGTAATAAGAGCAGACATGAAGCAGCTCGCCCAAAGTGGTACAGCAACACTACAAAGATCATTTGTCCACCAATAAGGTACAAAGTCTCTGTGTCTGGAATTTGTTTAGGGAGAGGGTAGAGGTGTACAGTACTATACTGTTTTTGTCTCTCATTTTCAGCAGAGTCCCTGTACCTGACCAGGAGGAATGCTTTTGTTTGTTAACACCACACAGTGACCTAGGAATCATTCAAGCATTAAAAACATCTAATCTACGGCATGAACCAGATAGACAGGTGCAGATGATGACAGATAATGCAGCTGTTGATGAGAATATTGGTAATGTTGATTGCCGAGTGGTTGGAACAGACAAGAGGGGAAATGAGATTGCTGCTGAGGTTGTTACATAAACAAGCAATTTTTAAATAGTATCTTTAGGAGCTTTGCAGCCTGTCACAGTAAATAATTTTCTCATTTCTTTCATTTCATCTACATCATTTAATTGTATTTAATATAAAGAAATGAGAGGGCTCAAGATTTTTGCACAGTACTGTACATACTGAATTAATACTATAATATACATTCAAAACTTTGTAGATCCACCTTTAGCAAGAAAAAAGTAATTATTTCCTTTATGACAGTTCATTGATGTTCTCATTCTCAGCCATTCTGATGTAGATTTACTGATCTCTTTCAGATGATTGTCCTGTTGCATGTCCTACTGTAGTTTAGACCAAGCTTTATAGCTGTCAGACAGATGGCCTCACATTTGCCTCTAGAATCCTATGGTATACTTGATGACTGCAAAGTGTCCAGTGTCCTGTGGCTGCAAAAATTAGCCCAAATCATCACTCCTCCAGCTTCGTGCTTGGCAATAGGTAAAAGGTGTTTTTCTACTGAAATACTGTTTGCTTTTTGCCAAACATGGCAATGGGCATTGAGGCAAACAACTTCACTTTGGTCTCATCAGTCCATACGTTGTTTGTTCAGCAGTATTTCAAACCTCAGTCATGCTTCCATGTTCTTCATAGACAGAAGATGCATTCTCCTAGTAACTATTCCAAGCAAACCCTACTTGTTTAGTCTTCTTCTAATTGTGCAGTCATATACTTTAACATTTAACTCATGCTCAGTGAGTCCTGTAGCATCCAAGTTGTATCTCTTGAGTTTTTTGTATTTCTCTGGGCATTGCATGGGTAAATGCGTTGGGACGTCTACTCCTGAGAAGATTGGCAATGGTCTTAATGGTCAATTCGTACCACTTGTGAATAATTTTTCTCACTGTAGAACGTTGAACTCTAAATTGTTCAGAAATGGATTTATAGCTTTTTTCAGATTGATGTGCAGTGACAATTGCTTCTCTAAAATCACTGCCTATGTCTTTCGCTCTTGCCATAGTGTTAACACACACCTGGATGCTTTAGACCAGGGAAATTGCCAAAACTTCTGTTTTTATAGAGGTCTGCACACCTGCTGATGATCAATTAGTATATTAATTAAGGGCTGTTGATTAACAGCACCTGGCTGCAACTTAACCACTTAAATCCTGTGGAAGCAGTAAAATGTTTTTTTTAGCCCTCATTTTTGTTAAATAAATAATAGAATGGTGAAAAGAGTTATATGTTGCTCATGTGAGGTTGTATTTGCTGAATACCAAGATCAGCTACAATCAGATAATTTCTATTACACAAAAACACAGATTTAAAAAGAGGCACAAATTTTTACCGATGACCGTGCATGTAAATGAATAACCATTTCTTACTCTAAGAGTCTTTAAAGTGACAGCTACTCCAACATGTTGTGGTTTATTAGATGTATTTTTCTAGAACATTAACCTAAAACATTGTGCTTTAAAAACTTGTCAGCAAAAACTAAATAAAGGAGAACCTCTATGATGGGATGTGCTCAAACAAATAGGTCTGTCGGGTAGAGGTTTGTGAGGCTTTATTTGGACTTGATGATGAACCCGTTTAACCTGAGTGCACACTGGGACCCGTGCCATCTGACTGCCTGTGTATGTGTGCACTCAGAGGTAATTACATTTCCAGTCAAAATGAGCTTTCACACATTTCATTCCACTTATCAAATGTGTCCAATTCTGATCTGAGATCAGATTATGGAATATAAAGGCTCATTAATTACCACAGGTTAGCTGGCAGTTGGATGATGGGAAATTGCTACGGTAATTGAAAAAGGCTGCCTAGTGTGTATGTGTGTGTGCATATAAGGTGTGTGTATGTTTTATTGCATAGGAGGTGCAGCATATGCTTAGTGTATTGTGATATCCATGCACTATGTGTGAGAGAGAGAGAGTAAGAGAAAGAGGTAGAGACAAAGCTTGCAGCAGCGTTTTTAGGGATGAGCCTGTTAAGGAAAAGCGACCAAGGGTTTTGGAGGTTAAACAGTGTCGGCCATTTCTGCTGATTAGGGCCAAATTGAATGTCTGCAGCCTGGTTTAAAGTCGTAGTAGTTGTAGTAGTAGTAATGTGTGTGTGTGTGTGTGTGTGTGTGTGCGTGCATGTGTGTGTGTGTGTGTGTGTGTGAATGTATTTGTGTGGCAGAGGCGGGGAGGAAGGAGATGAGATAGAGCGAAAAGCTATAGGCAACATGTTGGTAAATGTAATGGTATCATCTTGGAGTTGGAGTTACAGTATGGTGTACACAGGAATTGAAAACCATTTCTTTGGTACATGAGAGCCCTTATCTCTGCAAAACTCTCATCCACTGTAGGAATCAGGAATCATTGGACAATGGCAAAGAAGTCAGTAATAGTCTTCTGTTTATGAGCTTCAGGAAGCAATCAAGCAGGCACGGATTGAGCGAGTGACACCAGAGTACTGCCCAGCTGGAATCAGCAGGTTTAGAAGTATAAATGAGTTCATACAAAATATTGATTGTTGTACTGCAATTTCATTGCATAAAATAACAAAATAGTCTTATTGTCATTATTCCAAAAAAATAAGCCTGTCATTAAAACATTAAATTTCACTTTTGTCTCAATACTGTTCGGCCACCAATACATACAGTACTCACAAAGTAGAATATAAAAATATTCACATTACTTAAGTTTCTTAATATTTCAGATGCCCCCTTTTTGCTTTGATTATGAACTTCATATGTTTGTGCAAAACCTTAGTTTGGTCAAAACAAATGATTCAATTAGAATTAGATGTGAGGAATGTCTGAGCTTTTGTACGAGACATTTAATAATCATTCAGTTGGCTTTAGTTTAATAGGAACCTAGAAATAGTGCAGGATCTTGAATACTAAATATAAAAGATATTAAACATTTTCTTTCTTTTTCTTCAAAAAAGTTTCTGTTCATTTCCAGTTGTAAATGAAAAACAATGCAGTCACAGATTTTTTGTTCACTTTTCATACCCTGTATTTCTATGCAAGTGTACACATTTGTTAGAAACAGGTGAGATGCTTGCTTCGGTGTTAACTAAATCCCAAATGCATAAAGCCATCCCTTTTTTTGTTCATCTTAATTCTCCTGAGATATACATTACACACTTATACACAGACACAAGCCTACACCATTTTCACCATCTCTACATCTGATCTGATCTTTTATGGTGCCTCCTCCAACAAAGACCGATGGGTTTTTCATCATTGAGCCTAGCCATCTTTCATTCGTCTTTTCCTCCCTTTTCATCCTCCATCTCTCCATCCAAAAGCCAAATCAATACAAATTGCCATTCTCCCCAAAGCCCGGTCTGTCCCATTCTGGCTGGCAGTACACACTCATAAATTAGGCTCCAAGCCATGCAGTAGACAGATAGAGGGAAGAAGGAGCTTCTAATCAGAAAATGAGATTGAGGCAGCAGCCTGGAGAAAAGACCTACTGCATCCATTACCTTATCACACTGCAAGAGAAGGACCGGGCAAAGCATCCCATAGTCTCCTGTGGATTACAGCAGACATGCTAAATTTAGGTTTTGAGATATACTGTAGGTGTTAAAAAAAAGGCCATATTTTATAGTGTATTGTCTAGCATAAGCAAAAATACTATGGAGTGTTTTAGATACACACACATACCCTAGTATTCCAGCTTACATTATTTTATTTTTTTTAGGGGACAGCTGATAATATACAATGAAATAAGAAAAAAAAACATGAGAAAGATGTTTGCACTGACATAGCCTCACGTTTGTATAGTGCTTGTGTTCATCAACAATCAAACTGTAAATCTAACAGCACTGCGTATAGACAGCATTTTATACTGTCCTGCTCTGATAGGCAAGCAAATGTTGGATCAACGTAATCATGGAAAAATGCTTGGGGCGCTCAAGTAAAACTGGGACTTGTGATAAAATGTCTTGTAAATGAAGGTGTGAAAATGACTGAAATTTGCAGAAGATTTCAAGCACAGTACTGTTATAAGACTCTTAGCTGCAGTAAAACATTTGAATGATGCAAACATTTTAAAGAAGGCCATACGTCCATGTATGACGATCCTGGCTGACGCGGCTTAGTTCCCGTGAGCATTTAGTGAGTCGAACTCTTGATCCTGCAAATCAATGGATAACTTGTCACCAACTTGCAAAAGAGACACATGTGTCTGTGAGAACTGTACACACAATCATTAACCCACACCACAGGATCTCACTTGGCTGGGAGTTATTTCCACATCCCTGTACAGTCCTGACCTCAGTCAAAAGCCATTTAATTGGTCCATTGAAGGAGTTCCTGAGAAGCGTGACGCAAGAAGTCCAATCATGTGCTTGGTATCCAACCACTAGTGTAATGCTCTTAAAGTGCATTCGTTTAGCAGAGGATTATATAGAGAAAGATTACTATCATATATCTGTTTTTTTATTCTGTACAATCAAAAGTCCTGTTTTGACTTGAATACCACTCCTAGTATTATTGCCAGATTTTAAAGAATTTCTGTTTTATGTTTGGAAATTATTCACATCAGTCCTTCTCTCTCGCTCTTCAACTGATCACTGATCAGGCTAACATCACTGAAGAAATAACTGCTGATCAATTCACTCAGTTCAGTTCACTAAAGTTGTTGTTTTTATTATCTTCCTAGTCCATTAAAACATTTAAAAAACATTTATAGAGATATCAAGTTTTATTAATGTTGAGTTTAGTTTAATCCCTGTTTTTTGCTTTTACAGAATTTTATCAGCAGCGGCATTAGGGCATTCGACAGTTACACAGTCAATGCTTAATAAGCTTTTAAGGCATAATAGCTTCTAATAAGCTTTGTAGGCCTCTATATTATTAGTGAATTATACAGCAGTTTAAAACAAAAGGCACAAACCAAGTGATTATAACTAAAAGAAGAATATACAGTATATACGTGAAAACACAGGGTACGGGTTCATTACACCTATGGTTCATTATAATGGCCAGTGTAATCCTGCAGAATAATGTAATTTTACAGCACATTCTCTTTCTTCTAACAGACCGCCAAAAAAGCCACAACAACTCAATAAGGAAAAATAAGAACAAATTCCATAATTGACTGTATTGTGAATTTAATCACAAGTTAAAATATTACAAATGTTTCAATATAAATGCATCTCATATTCCTGTGAATACAGACGAGTGAAAACACTTCCAGTAAAAATTCCACCATGTATGGAGACCTCACCCTTTATGGGTGTTCATGCACAAGATTCTGAACTGCACGTTAGCAGAAGTATAAATCAGCCCTAAAGTGCAAAAATACAAGCAGCAAAGATAAAAATAAAAAAAGCTATTGCCCTTTTGCAGTCACATGCTTGACGTCCTGGTAGTGGACAGCAGAAGTACCATTAACCAGCATTAAGGTACTATGCATTTTCATTCATAGTTACCATCAAGGTGTATTTTGGATCAAAAAACAATAACAAAAAGATTACCTGATTATTACGTATGGGAATTGCCTATTGCTTCGTCACCCCCAAAAAAAGAGTAAACTAGCAATTCTTCTATACGCTACCCTGTTCAGCTGATTATTTTGATAAGCAGAATGTTGTGAACTTCCAAACTTACTGAAATGAGAAACACGCATGTGAAAATGGATGAAGAAGGTATTACCTATTAATTTGGAGAAGTTTAATTTGTCATCATAATGTGATTACCGCAGACGGTGTACAAATATGTAATTCCTTCTGGATTTGGTGGTGTTTGCTAGCAATAGTGTTAGCTCATTCAGTGCTTCTGTTGCAAATGAGACAATGCTATGAGACATTCTGTGCTTTATACTTCATAAAATGATGTGCTGGTAATGTAAAGTAATACTGACATTTCAAGATTTTTAATTAATAGCTAACTAACTGTTTTGGAGTTAAATACCAAATAGCGTAAAATGGAAAGCTAGTGCGCTATGTAGGGTGAACAAAACAACATGGGCGGTTCAAAGGCAAATCGAATGACTATATACATATAGTGCTGTTTAAGATTATATAACATTATCAAATGTGTTTCCTTGCTGAAAGTGCTTTGATCACTGTTTTTTAATGTTGGTTTGGCCTATCATTTAGTAGGTTACATCCCTTACCCCGCAATGATGTGGGCGAAACTGTGGCAGACAGACGCTGTGGCATCAGATGCAAAATGTCCATACAGGTAAGGGGGGAAAAAATGTAAATACAAAAGCATTTACTTTAATATAGAGAAGGAAGAAAGATATGGTAGATAAGGAATCTTAGGGAAAAAAACAATAGCTTCCTGTCATTCAGCTGTAGGTGAAAAAAAAAGTGACAGCCGAATATCTGAAGGGCTCCATATGTCGCATGAACTCAGTTTTGATTTGCTTTTATAGAAAAGTGCACTCACCAGTATAAATAGTCTTATACTGTAGGACTATTCATCTCTTATCTGACAAGAAACATGTTGAAGAGTTTATACACAAAAGGAGACAACAGAGAGCTATTTTGCAGACAATACAGCTGGAGTACAGCTGTCTCAATTCAGACATCATAAGAATGAGGTGCAAAGGAACCCTATTAGGCTGAATGGAGGAGGCGTGTTTTCTAGATACTGTATGTGATGAGAGCTGTGTTTGTGCATGTGTTAAAAATGTTCCCTTTTATATAAATATTTTCTGTATAATAGGTGGGGCTACAGCCAACTGCATTTCATGTAAAAATTCATTTAAATGAGATGACTTTGTCATCTGTAACTCAGGACCGAGCATGCTGGGCTAGAAGACATAATATAAGATGTACAAGTTGTAGGGACTCATGGAAAAGTAATCTGCAGCAGGTACAGTATAACCTTATTCTGTTTATTTCACTAAGGTGGTCCTAAGTTAATTCCAACACTTGGTTAGAAACCAAATGGTTAGAAACATTAGGTTTAGGTAGTGAAAATCTGTTTCACCTTTGTTTCAGTAAATACACACACACACACTATATATTCTAATGTGTCATTTTATATGCGGAATTTGGAAATGCCAATTAGCCTAATTTGCATATCTTTGAACTGTGTGAGGAAACCGGTGTACTCTGAGGGAACCCTCTAAGCACAGTGAGCAAATGCAAACTCCACATACCCAGATCAAAAGTGGGAGGCCACAGTGCTAACCACTACGTACATTGACTGTTATGTGAACACAATAATTATGACAGCATAACAGTGTGTAACCTCTGTAAAAGTACAGTATTGCGGCAGCCAGCTAACAACTTTTCTAGTACTGGGGCTTTACCATCGTACATACTGTCAGACATACTGTACATCTTTGAATTGATTGTAGTAACCACTTCCAGACTATTCACTTATTTTAGGATAAGAATGCAAAACTGCAAAAGAAAAAAGCAAAAGCTAAGAAAAATCAAGAATTTTGTTTGTGTGTAATGTGTACAAAGTCCAAAAACATTTCCTCAATGGCAGTATTTCAGATTTTGCCAGAGTACACCATCACAATGGCTTTGAAGTTAAGCAATCAAGATATGATTGAAGTATAGACTTTCAGCTTTAATTCAAGGGGCTCTAGATAGTTGACTGATAAGCAATCAGAATGGCCTGTTTTCTTGTTATTTCATGACAAATTAAAGAGGAAAAAAAGGTAAAAGATAAAAGGTTTGGAGTTGATTCCAAGTGTTGAATTTGCATTTTATTACCTCCTTGAGGGAACTCTCATTATGCAGTCTAAAGTGCTGCCAATGCAGCAAAGAAGTGGCCAAATCAACTGGTATATTGGACTGGTACATTCATACAGGGCATAGGTAGAGGAATGCACTGGTGAACTCAGCAAAACCAAAATGCATTAAATACCAGAAATGACTGCTAAAGTGGATGGTTGCAGAATTCTTTCCTTGGTGAAAAAAATCCTTCACATTATTTAGTCAAGTAAAAAACATTCTCGAGGTTGTAGGCATGTCATTATCTAAGTAAAGCAAGAGATGCCTTCATGAATGTAAATCTAGAGTGTTTATCTCAAGATGCAAACCACTGGTAACACTCAGGAACAGAAGGCCAGATTAAACTCTGTAAAAAAAAAAATCACCCTCTGCAAAAAGTCTCCCCAGTTCTAATACAAGATTCTTTGGATAAAAGAAACCAATATCAACTTGTACCAGATATATTGAAAGAAATCTTTTAAATACCGATGGAACTGGACCAATATTGATTATATATAATGTGACCGCTGACAGAAGTAGCAGGATTAAATCTAAAGTGTATAAAGTTTTACTTTACTGTACAGATGGATTATGACACAAATTGTACCATGAAAGCAACCCCAAGAGCTTCTTAATGCAAATAAGTAGCATGTTCTTTAAGAGTTAATTAGGCTCCTTCTCACTTACTAAAGATAAAATCAAGGCACAAAGACCCACAAACAAGCAGCAAATGAAGGTGGGGCAGTAAAGACCTGATGAAGTATCTCAAGGGAGGAAACTCAGTATTTGGTGATGTCCATGAGTTCCAAATTTCAGGCAATCGTTGCCTGCAGAGTTTTGTGTAAATACTGTAGATGTAATTTGTGAATGTCTTATTAAGTTAACACAGGTCTTAGAGTTCCTCCAAAGTGTGCGATAAACAACAGTTATCGTAGTAGTGGCTGTTATTAATAGTGAAAGTAAGTGCATTTCCATAGACACACAATGTGAGAAGAACTCACAGCAATTGTTAATGAGACCAAACAAGAAAAAGGGTTTCAATTTTCTATTTCAATTTTCAGTTTGGAGCAATGGAAATAAGCCATGTAGTCTAGTAGGTCATGAGTCCAGACTGATCCTATTCCAGAGTGATGGGCACTTCAGGGTAAGAAAGGAAGGGACACTGCAACATTATGTGGCAATAAAATAAAGTAAGCCGATGACCTCAATGTCCTGAATGAGTTCAGTCCATGTTATCACATCTAACTGTGTAAAATATTCCAGTACTCAAATTGTGGAAGAGTGGTTCTGGGAGCAACACGAACTGGACGCAACAAAGTTAAAGGTGACTAAATAAAGTTTTAAAGTGTGGGTCTTTTTTTTTTTTTTGGCAGGCAGTTTATGTCTCTAAAGTGTTTCTTATAGTCCATGACAAGGTACCAACATGCTGCCTTTTTGCAGACATTTAAGACAGGCAATAGTGCAAAGTAGTGTTCTGAATGTTGTGCAAAAGGGCTCTGTTTTGCAATGGACAATGAACTTTTGTCCTTTGAGTATAAAATTCCGTCCCACAACGTACATGCACAGGATATGAAAAAAATTATTTTTAATCAAACGCAATGTCACTATAATCAGGCTCTAGCAACTAAGCCAACTCCTTCATGGCTTCAAGGCAAACAGAAGCAGCAGGATTAAGCCCTGTGGGGAAGCATTGCTCCTCCAGGCTGGAGCTTTGATTCATGGAAATCCAGTACAAGAGCAGCTCAGCCAGAGACAAAGGCCTGTTTCCATGAGGATACAGTATTATGCATTGTCTGTTTCTAGAGAGTGTGTGTTATTGCCTGGGTATTCCTGGCTCTCCATTTTCTTAGTGTCAGTTTAAAATTTTGCATGTTCACCTGACTTTCTGAGACTGTCCAAATATATGTAGGTACTATACTGTAGATGGATGAGCTACACTAAAGTTTTGCTGTGAAATGTGAGTGCCTTGTGATGGACTGGTGTCCCATCTGGGGGTAAATCCTTCTGTCTCTGAGCCAGGGTTACTGCAGATCCACCAATACAGTGACTAGGATAAAGTGGTTACTAAGGATGAATGGGATAAAAGAATGGTTTTCAGGGGTTTGCAGAATATTATCAAGAAAAATAGACACTATTCTTACCTTGGAATCTGTCCCCTCTAAAAATATTTATGCTCAATATGATGTTGAAAAATGAGAGTTAAGTTGCCAGCACCTCTGGCACAGAGATGTGCTTTAGTATAAAGTCTAAATTTGTGCCTGAATGCTGACGTTTGCTCTTTGTTCTAACATCACCAATGCATACAGGTGACAAGAACAGAAAGTTTCTCTGAAAACTAATAAATTGTCCTAAAGAAGGGGCAGCTGATGCTTATTCAGGGAATGTTTAGACAAGTTAGTTGACACCTATATGTCAGAACCTTATACAGTATACTTTGATCAGCCATAACATTAACACAACTACTAGGTAAAAGTGAACAACATAGATCACCAGCTATATATCAATAAACCTGTCTAGGCCGATCCCACAGAAATGGCACTAAACTAAAAGGCACCAGAACAGCCAGTTCCCAGTCCCTTTGCAGGGAAAGAGCCCAAGACCTCCAAACTCCCCATATCACAATCAGAGCACCTATGGTAGGCACGGACATACAAATCTGATCCACAGACACCCATCCCACAACCCTCAGTACTCTGTCAACATCCTGGTGTCAGATACCACAGCACACCACCAGAGGTCTTGTGGAGACATGTTCCAACAAGCAAGAACCACCCTTGTACTGTAGCAGAAGTGGGATCCAAAAACCTAGATGGTTTTAACATTAAGATTATTAACTGCCTTTGGTGGATAGTGGCTGGTACCAGGCTGTACAGTTGATTTTAAACCAGTTGATTTGTGTTCATGATGATGGGCTACAACAGAATGTTACTTAAAACTATTTCCCTTGCAGCACTTTGACTTCGGATTTATTCTGCTGAAGTGAAATAGATAGTAAGCGCGTTAAGGGACATAAATTGCAAATAAATTGTTTTTCCTTTCTATTTATCTTTTTTCATTTTTCTTTTTCACAAGGCGTCTCCTTGCTTTCATGCCTTACTCAATAAACCTATAATAACCTCTAAAGCATGCATGGAAAATATGTGCATTCTTAACACAAATCAATCCAAACATTTTACTACCAAACTAACCTCACAAGAACGCTATTCTCTATGTTTTATCACCTCCTAAAAGCTTCTTAAATCCAGGACTGGGTGGTTACACAGCGACATATTCTGTACATTGTCATATATTATTTGGAATGTTTTCATGGCTGAACACAATAGAGGCTCACAGTAGTAGTGAACAAGATAAGGCATATTTTCTCCATGTGTAGTATATTAGTACATATACCAGGGGTGGCGAACCTGTTTGCCATAATGAGCCAAAAAAAAAAACTTTATCACTGCAAAGAGCCACACAACAGATGTGCAAACAGTATCACAACATATATACCTAATTACATAACACAATAGTTTTCACTGATTTTAATCAGCATTTATGTCTCTGAATGCTTGGTAAATTTCCGAAAAAGCTGAGTTTGCTTTCCTGATTGACATTTCAGTATCTTTACCTTGTGTTTATGAAGTTCACTGCCTTTGGGAAATTCCCGGGCTACGGTAGAATGGAGTGAAGTGAAATGGCGCTCAAGATTTGAAGCCTTAAAATGCGACAACGAAGTCTGGCATACCAAACAGAATGGCTTTCCATTTCTTTCAACAAAAAAGATGAATCTTCCCATTCAGATAAAAATGTTCTGTGCTCATCTTCGTACAGTATTTGCGCTTAGCTGTATGCTTCCCTGACTCTGCCATGATGATTGACAGGTTACTAATGAATTTCATGTCTATCGTGTTAGTCAACTGGCTAACGTACAGTTTGTTAAATCGCGCGAGAGGTTGTGTAAAAAAAAAATTATAATAAAAAAAAAAATACATATTTAAAAATTCTAATTAGATTCGGCAATTGCATTTAAATA
Organism: Leiocassis micropogon; assembly: GCA_028565275.1. Classification (NCBI taxonomy): domain Eukaryota; kingdom Metazoa; phylum Chordata; class Actinopteri; order Siluriformes; family Bagridae; genus Leiocassis; species Leiocassis micropogon. The sequence goes on from JAOVVA010000035.1 coordinate 4,972,242, forward strand.
CATACCCCTTTATTGCAAAATTATGTTTTGACATTTTAATACTAAATTGCGATTGTAAACACAGAACATGTGGATAGATTGAAAGAGCCGCAGGTTCGCCACCCCTGACATATAAGCATCAAGAATGATACACTCGCTCACTCTCTCTAATAATATATAGAGATATGTCTATATCATTAGATACAGAGAGAGCTATGGGAACTAGTGATGTGTATCCTGTCTCTTTTCATTCAGGAAGTCAGATTATTTGGCTCAATTCACCAATAATACCCAACTTTTTCATTTCCCAAATGACTATCTGGCATTTAAAAAAAAAAAACCCTAAGCAAAGTTTCTGATATTTTTCCCCATGGCTTAATTAGTTTAATGAAATCTTATTCTACCTTCTAATGAACAAAATAACATTCCTTTGCAGGGCATTTAAAAAATCTATATAAATAATTACATTTGATTGCCTCCAATAACAGACTTGACAAGGCTGAAGTAAAGTTAATTTAACTTAATTTAAATGTGTATAATGGTTCCACATGACTGAATCGAGTTACATTAACACAAGTCGTCCCATAAAAAATTTTACCATTGCATGGGTACCAAGGTAGTCCGATTACAGCACAGTACATTTACCACAGTATATAGTATATGCCCCAAACTACTGTATATGTTCTACCATGGTGCATACTTTGTATGCCCTGTGTAAGCCCCCTTTATATAGTAGAGTTCCACTGTATGCATGCAACATTAATTAAATACAATAGCGTATTTTGAAACTCTTAATATTACATACAGTAATATGGTACTGCCTTTACTATAGCATACCATTAGTATGTACTAACATATCTAATATAGTACAGTATGGGCAAACATGCCATATTAGATATCTGTTGAACTTTAGTAGTCACTGTGGTACCCAGAAAGTGCCAGGGTATTCACATGAGTATTGTGGTACACAAACCGTAGTACTACCACAGGTCCCACTGAAGTGCAATAGTACCTACCCTGGTACTCTGTAAAGTCCTATGGTGCCTACCTTGGTAATGTCTGAAGTACCACGATAATACTATGGTTTGTTATGGTATGCAATGGAGTTTCCCATAGTACATTATAATACATATAGTAAAATGTCTTATGGGAGTTTTACATCATAAATGATGTGATCATGTACTTTCAAAGCCCTAAATAAAATCCAGCCATGTACACTCAGTGACGCTGACAATGAAACCTGAGTCACTGGCGTTCTGTAACAGCCATGTTACTGCTTTTGAATTGATTGCCTTCACTCAAATAGTAATTATAAATTAAGGTTATTCATCAGGCAATCATGTTTTGATAAGAAATAAAAATGTTTTTATGTTAACCATATGTGCTATAGTGTTTCTTAAATCTAAGCGCCCTCACATTTTTTCTACATACAATACACATTCAACAAGATCTGCAGTGCAGCAGATCCTCTCTATCATGCTGCCTCATAAACACAGCTTAGAGTTGAACTCTTGTCTCATTATCCATGCAAACAAACAAGCAGATGGTAAGAAAAAATTTCCATGGATGTTTTTTTTTTAGTAACAGTAACAGCATTTCCTATACATCAATTAATGAAATAAGGATGGCAAATGATTTTTTTTAAACCATGTACTGTATATATAAATATATACACAAGTCAGCTTTTCATGTTAACAGAGGCAAGTTAAGGAGCTGATTTATTTGCAACTCATGCAGAAAAACTTTTAACCACATAAGACATTTACCACATGTGCCGAGGTGAGTAGGAGTTGTCCTAAACGGTCTTTCGGCTTGCTCGAGGCAGCTCAGAGCTATGACTAAGTGCTAAGTCAGGGACCTGAATGCAACTTCTGCACCATGTACAATATAACACTCATATTCTATTTATTTCCGAAATCAAAGACTATTAAGTAAATGAAGGAGGTAGAGAAATACATAACAATTACTGATGCTGTTAATGAACTTATGTGATGGACAATACAGTAAAATACAGTATGCAAAGGACTTCATTCTCAGATATCAGAAATTCTTTATATTGAACTACACAATTAGAAATTAAGTGTATAAAGTTTTAGTGTCCCTACTAAAGGTAGGTAATGCAAATCCATCACAAGGCATACAAGCACATCCGCATTCACTCACATACTGTGTGGAATTTGGAAACACGGGTTAGCCTACTTTGTATGTCTTTGGACTGTGTGACAAACAGAAGTACCAGAGGAAACCCACCGGGTAGCACAAGGAGAACACGCAAACTTCATGTACACAGACGCGAGGTGGGAATCGAACCCTCTGGACGTAGTTCCGTGCTAACCACTATGCCACCTTGCTGCCCTTGGTAGAAGCAAAATATCATCCAGTATTATTGATTACAGCATTATGAATTACAGAAATGTGTTCTTCACCACACCTTTTCCCCCATTTTTGTGGAGTTCTGTTATACAAAATGAAATACAAATGATTGGCTAGAGTCACCATAATTGAGAACAGGTAGAGGAATGCCATCGTTCACTTTCAAAGAGCAATACCAACTACAGTACACTCTATTGGACCACTGACCACACACAGCTAGATCAACACTGTGCTTACCAATATTGCATTGAAAGTTTTTTCAAATTTAATTTATTGATTTTTTTTTTAATTGGATAAAAAAAAAATATTTTATCCTAGTTAACACTTTGCTTTATTTCCTCATTTCTGTGGTTCAACAAAATTCTTTTACACAATAGAGCAGAGAAAACACACACCTAATCTCTGTCTAACAGGCTAGGAAACACACACTCGCACAACCTATCGTTTCTATTATGTTATTGAATACACCAGGCCATTTTGTGAAATAGCTGCTCCATGTGAGCCACACACAGGCTACTCTAGCTGCGAAAAAGCGTCAAAAACCACCTGAACCAGTGTGAGCATGAAAGGTACAGCAGATACAGCATGCAGAAAAGATTCTCTCTATTCTTCTTATCTTTTTAACATCTCAGCGGGAGATATCAGAGAGATTGTCAGGTAAGGGTCTGCTTCTGAAAAGAAGCAGCGCATTGATATTACATATTCTCCTCTCGTCCTGCAGAGCCCGACGCTTGGGCAGAGGGGCATTAGAATTCACTGCTTGTAGGTCAGTTCATGGATACAAGCAGTGAGTCTGGTGAGTAGAGACAGAGAGAAAGACATTTAAGTCATCTTAAAAGAGAGTGATCAGCAGTTTTAGGGTTATATGAACTTGACATTTGTGTGCCACCGGCCTGGTTTAAGACAAAAGGGTGAAAGGAGGCTGGATCTCAAAGCGCAAGTTAACAAGGTTTTCTAGAGTCAGGAAAATGGCAGGGATACAAAACTGAAAGTCTTTATGGTTTGGAGAAAATCAGGTGAACTATTAGTGAGTGGATGAAAAAAAGCTAAATGATTTCAAGGGAGAAAGGAACTTAAATGGTACAGATACACTGTCTGGCCAAAAAGCATTATGAACAAGTCATTATGAACTCATCAGACTACATGACCTTTGTCCTTTGCTCCAAAGTCCTATCTTCATACTCTCATTTATTATTTTTTCTGACCACATTTCTTTTTATAAAGTTGACAGTTCAGCACTATCCTTTCCATGTATTAAAGAGCTCTTAACCCAGTTCCAGTGATTTCCTCCTTAGTTATTCTCTTTGCTTGATGCAGCCCAATAATTTGACCCCTCTGAAACGTTCTTTTTTTGGCCAGGCAGTGTATTAATTTATTATCACTGAGACCTAGGTCATACTCATAAATATAATGGAAGTTAGAAATTTAGGAAACCACAGATTAATTACCCGTCAATAACAAAAAAGTGATACAAACAGTGAAACAAAAAGCTTGGTAATATTCACCAGCAAAATTCTGGAGCAAGAGTTCACCAAGTTTCTCTTTCCAGCGTACTTGATGTAGTGCGTGCATGCGCGCGCGAGAGAGAGAGAGAGAGAGAGAGAGAAAGAGAGAGAGATAAGTTGTTATTCTCATAATATATTTTCAAAATACTGAAAATGTATTCTAAAAATGAACCCCGACCTAACAATCACCCAATCTTCACCCAGCAAAATGTCTGATATTGAGCCGAGTAAAAAAATTTAAAAAAAGTTTTTTTAAGATACCCGAAATTCGGTCATGGTGACCCACCACTGGACCAACAACCAGAATGACATAATTCTAAAATCATCTACCCTGAATCCTGTCAATATGTACAATCAATGTATGTTAAAAAATGCGTACCATGGACCATCACTGCGCAAGGACCTCAGGCATGTACACACTTCTGATGTTCACAGTCACAGAGATTGCATCCACTGGATTGAAAGAAAAGTGTTTGGTCTGAGAAAAATGAAGTCATCAGGAGATGTTAAATTGTGGCCATGAAGGTATGCCCATGTTCAGTACAAATACTCAAATAGGCTGTGGCACTCATTGTGGAAATGATTGATGTGTATTATCAAACCAAATTGTGCCAAGCTAACATTCCCACACCCTGTTTGTCTGACACCCTAAATGTTGTTTCGCCATTCAAAACTCCCTGCAACGTCACCAGTGCAGACATCACTTCCATGTGTTACCATGTTAACAAACACTTCAGATACCTGTCGCTGCTGCTGTGGAAACTTCACATTGCGGACATTAAATATTGAATATTCATTAAAACAAAAGCTGATACCATTCTAAAATATATTATTGAAACATGTCTAACTTGTGAAGAACTTTTCTTGTGAATAACTTGATTAATTTACAAGAGGGCAGCATGATGGCTTAGTGATTAGCACTGTCGCCTTGCACCTCCAGGGTCTGGGTTTGAATTCCTGACCAGGTCCGATTCCCTCCTCTGTGTGCATGGAGTTTTCATGTTGTCTCTGTGCTTGGTTGGTTTCCTCCGGGAAGTCCAGTTTCCTTCCACAGTCCAAAGTATGTGTGTGTGCCCTGCGATGGTTCGGCATCCTGTCCAGAATGTACTCCGCCTCGTGCCCTAAGTCTCCTGAGATAGGCTCCAGGCCCCCTGTGACTCTATATACAGGATAAAGCAGTATAGACAATAAATGAGAAATTTACAAGATGTATTAAGATTTATTTATATGTTTATACAGATTACTAGCCCATGTAATACTAAGGATTTATTAATTAAACTAAAATTAAAATGATTGTATCCTATCAATACACTTGTTCCCTACACCATTCGCAGTTCCCTTTGAACTGAGCAGTTTCGCTCCCTCCGGTTTGGATTCACACTTACCATGGCTGAAAACCCTGTGCATTATACTTTGCAGGGTACTTCAGTGCGATCGGAACGCACCCTGAGTTACTGTAGCCTTTCTGTCAGTTTGAAACAGTCTCCACTGACTAATCAATCATCTCTCATCAACAAGGCGTTTCCATCCACAGACCTGCTGCTTACCGAATGCTTTTTGTTATTGAACCATTCTGAATTAACTCTAGAGACTGTCATGATTGAAAATCCCAGGACATCAGCAGTTATAATAATATTCAAAAAAACATCCCATATAATGCCAACAATCATGTCACAAACTGATTACATGATTTAGCATTGGATACAAATACTTTTTCCATTCAAGTATCTCCCTTACTGTACCGCTTCTTATTTAAGACTCCTGTTACTTTTTGCTGCAGGTACTTTTTGTTCCAGAGCTGCCAAAGTCTTCTATTATCTCTTCAGGGTTGTAGTAAGTGCATTTCTTATTTTTTTTTATATACAGCCCTATTTTCAGCAGTATGCTCCCAGAGCCAGCTAGCTTCCAACTTATCAAAGAGTGTTTTAAATGTTCATGCAGTCAGTCCATCTTTGTTCAGTTTTCCAATTGCTTTTTGCCCTATGTATTTTTGCTTTTCTATATTCTGTTCGTAGTTCTTGCCTGGTTCAATTATATTTTCCTGAATTTCAGCGTTCTGTAGTTGTTCGATCTGTGTCCATAGTGTTATTTAATATTAGTTTCGAATATTTCATCCATTTCAATGTCTCCCTAATCTTTATTTGTTTGTATGTACTAGATGTACATTCTTGGATTTTTTACTATGTAGCATAAAAAAGCACAGAATATCCAGATATGTTACAAACATCAGCCCATTGTGCTTAATAGTAATAAAGAATAATAGTTTATTTTCCTAAATCATATAGTTTTGTTTATTTCTATATTTACACATAGTAGAAAAGGTGAATTAATTATTTATGGCCAAATGCAATTTTGTCTGCCACTTCAGATAGCTCTAGAGATCACAAAAGTGATGTAAGGATGAAAGCCATGTGAAGGAGGACTAAACAGCGAAAAGGTGATGTTTGCCTTTCAGCATAGTGGCCTTTGTCTGTAGCTGCTTGCCTGCAGCAGTTCAGTTATTCATAAACATGGCTGTCTGACAGGCAAGAACTGAGAATGTAATGTGCTAGTATTATAATTTGAAGGAACAGAAACAGAGCATTAACAGTAATAATGTACCGTTATTTTCAGTACAAATATTCATATAGACTGTGGCACTCATTGTGGTGTGTATTATCAAACCAAAAAGTGCCACGCTAACATTTCCAAACGCTGTCTGTTCGACACACTGAATGTTGTTTAGGTGAAATTTCCTTAACAAAATTTCACCGTTAGGAACACTCTGTGTTGTCACCCGCACAGACGTCACTTCCTCCATGTGTTACCATGGTAACATAAGCACCTCGGATACCTGTCGCGGTGGCTGCTGTGGAGACTTTACACTGTGGACATTAAATATTAAATATTTATTTAAACAAAAACTGATACCATTCTAAAACATATTATTGAAAGTATTTGTCAAGCTTTTTTTTTCTTTTGAAAAACAGAAAGCCGCCTTCTGTATGCAGTGAAGATTCTGCCGAGACAACAGTAGCACCAAGTCTGGCCTGAAATGCATGCTGTGGGGTAATCAGAGTATTATGGTGGTATTGTGTCAGTAACATGCAAGAAAGCCCTGGGACAACCTCTTCCTTCCTCTTTCTCGCTCACTTACTTACTGACTATTTGTACAGTATTTCGTTGCACCTAGACATTAAAGGCGGCTTGTATGCATACTATGACATCACAACTCTAAACAGTACTGACGATGGAGAGCGAGCGTCCATGAGCTCCTACACAAGCATAGCGAGTTAGCTTTGTACAAAAAGGTTATCTGAAATAATCTGACCCCAACCCCCCGCTCCACGTAATCAGTAGTAATACAATTCCAGGGTATTTGTAGAAATAAAAAAATGGAAACCACCCAAACCTAGTGTTAAGAATTGCTTAGTTGCCATCAATCTCTGACCTTACCTTTGGTATGGAATCCTGATGTCAGTGTTCAACACTTTCTGCCCTGAACCAGATTCTAAAAATAAGTTATGTAGTACGGTTATGTCACGTTTTTGACGTAACCAGTAAGTCGTGCTTCAGTGACGTGTGAACTCTTAAGTGCCTCATGTTTGTGTGCACGGTATACTAGTATTGCTTAAAAAGTGAGCATGTTGTTGCACAAAGGTCTCGTGGGAATCAGCTGAGCTTGCTCTAGAGGCAGCGGTTTAATGGCGTGGAGTACATTAGCAGTGAGTGATTTGTAAATATGTCTACTTTCTGCTGCCTCAGCACGTGCCGACACCACCATGGATCAAAATGCTTCAACGTTCCTTGTACTCTCTCTCTCTCCCTCTCTCTTTCTTTCCCTCACACTCACTCAAACACTCAACGTTGCTGCTCATACATATTTTTAAAGTATACTAACACAACCTCTGATCCCTGTTATGTCTCTGTGCACGCTAATCAATTTAAACAAATCCCTTTTGTTGTGTCTGTCCACCTTTGAACTTCTTCATCTTTCCTGTTATTCATTGTCTCTTTAATGCCTCTATGGGGCACGTTGTAGCTGCCCTCATTCTTCTCAGGGTACGCTGTGCCATGCGCTTTGTAATTTTCTGCAGTGCTGTGATTTCTTTGATGTGGACAATAAGATGGAGCCGAACTTGTTCTCAGCTACTCAGTCAAGACAGGCTGATAGTTTTCTGTATCATTCTGTCAGAGTAAATGAGCTCTTTTCTGGTGCATTATCATCTCAGAATGGTTGCCTGAAAGAAGTGGAAAGAGACAGAGAGAGTGTGAGAGTAAGAGACAGAGAGAAAGACTGTGATAATTCTGCTTTCTTTATAATTAAGTAATAATGTGTTTTACTGTGTCAGCCAAATAAGCAGACATTAAGCTAATTTAGATAAAAGCCTCACTCTTACCACTTAATATTGTGTCAACAGCAGGGGCGATGTCCTTAGTGTATTATTTACTAATTGGACAATGTTTTTGTTTATTTATTACTTTTTTTTTTCCTCCTCAGACTGGTGAAATTTTTCTCCTGGTGGAAATCAGCAATTTCAACTGGACTGTCTATCCTGACTGGTTAAAAACAAGGTCGGTGTTTTAGAAGGGTCAGATTATTAGCAAAATCAAGCAAAGAAAAACATTAAATTACTGGAATTAGGTTAAGAACAGTCTAATGCGTTGTGAAAACCTGAAAGGATAGGGCTGAAAAAAATGTGGTCAGAAAATCACGGATTACTTAAACGCAAGGTGAAGTTGCGTCATAAAGAAACTGCAGCTATGTTTACTAATGAAAGAAAGAGCATTTCAACACACATTGTTACAAGAACTGACAGGATTGGGACTAAACAGCTGTGTCTATAAGAAAACCACTTGTGAGATTAGTGAGAATATTCAGAAAAAGGCATCAATTTGCTGATTGGACTTTGGAGCTGTAGAAAAAAGGTCACCTGGTCTGATGAGATCACCCTATTCCAGGGTCAAGGATGCATCTGGGTAAGCATATGAAGTGATGCACCCATCATGCATAGTGGCCACTGTACAAGCCTCTGAAGGCAGTGTTATGATCTGGGGTTGCTTCATTTGGTCAGGTCTAGACTCAGAAACGTTATGTGGCAATAAATTAAATCAGCTGAATGACCTCAATGTACCGTACTGAGTATACTAACACAACCTCTGATCCCTGTTATGTCTCTGTGCACGCTAATCAATTTAAACAAATCCCTTTTGTTGTGTCTGTCCACCTTTGAACGTCTTCATCTTTCCTGAGTGACTTTCCTGGTCACTGAGTGACCAGGTTGTCTCATCTATGGAGTTTTTCTTCCCTTACTGTATGTCATGTCCATATTCCTTGACTCAAATTGTGAAAGAGAGACCCACATCATCCAGGGTGAAATGTGTTTCATTTATACAGACACCTGTTCACAATGTACCTTGTGTAGCACTGATGATTACGTCCAAGTCATTTGGGCATGCCAACCCGTCCACTCATTTTGGACAACAAAGGCTGAGAAACTCTTCATTATTTTAAGCTGTAGAGTCCCCCATCTCCATCACTCTGTTTGCTTGATGATATCATAGAAGTTGACACTCCTCGGTTTAAACATGAATATCTACTCATCTTTTTGTCTCTTACGATTGCCAGGGAAACTTTTAAACTAGAAATCCATAAACAAACAATCATTTACATACAAATCACTGGACTAACGTTCTAAGAGAACTCATTACATTCGAGAAAATTACATCCACCCATGGAGCCCCTTCTTAATTCATTTAGGTTTATATCAGACATTTGGGGCTGAGGCCACACACATTTCACTCCATAAAACATTTAATGATGTTTATATTACCCACAATACTTATAGCACTCGTCTGTTTTATTCATCTTTACAACTCATCTCTCATGTCTCCAAACAAATACATATATAAAATCAATTAGCACATAAAATTGCTACCGTGTTTTTTCTCTTCTCTTTTCCCTTTCCTTCTTTTTAAAGGGGAATTGCCTGTGAATTTGTGTGGGGGCCAAATAGGTTGGTCACGTGGTGGTGGTGTGGGGGTCATGCAGATGCAGTGGTGGGGTGGGAGGTGTACTCTGTGGCGTTGGTGCAGATGCCGAATGGAGTGGTTTGGGTGTTTTGGGAGCTGCTCTTCTGCAGCCTGATTTGTCCTCTGCTGTTGTGCGAGAGTGCTCAGTCGAACTGTCAGCCTGGACCTGTCTGGTCACTATCTTTTGATTTGTAATGCTGGGTATTTTAGCCTTCAGACCCTCCGCTCATGAGATGTGTGTGAGAGTCCAGAATGTAGGCGGTTTCTGGGATCCATCCTATTCCATCTGATGCTGTCAGTCATTTTGCTAATATGTTCAGGGGGTTGACCTTCCCCCTCTTGACTCTGGCTCTTAGCCTGTGTCCAAGTTGTTCTTGCATGATGCTTCAGCCACGTGATTGTCTGATTGGATGGGTGCATGGATGTTCAGGCACCCCCTTCTTTTTCAATTAATTAATTAATTTATTATTTTAAATAATCTGTAATAATGTCTATATAGAAAAAAATGCTATCAATTCTCTCTCTCTCTCTCTCTCTCTCTCTTTCTCACACACAATGTCACACCCCATTGGATTGTTGTTTACTGAGATCAAATAATGTTTTCATTGTTACTTTTTTAGAATACTTAACGTATTTGTTTTTTCAAAGTTTTGTCTCTGGTGCACACTTTAATTAAAACTAATAAGCATCAAATTAATTATTAGAGTGTGCAACTTTTTGTGAGAAGTATGGTACATTAGAGGTATTTAACTATGTGGTAAATTAATCAGCTTTGGCTGGCATAACTCCCTAAAGATGAATGCATTCAGAGATTTGCTCTTCTCGGTTCCTTGACTATAACTTTATTGTGAGATTTTTCGATTTTGTAGCTAATGTAGCTGATGCTTCATTCAACTTGTGAAAGCTCGAAATGAATGAATTTTCAACCTGCATGCATTTGTGATACTAAATTGAAGGAAAAATAACAGGGATGCCTAAATGTTGTTCCATTGTTACCTGTGCAATGCTCAGAGAAATACAAAAAAAACATGAGCTACATTTCAAACCCTACAGGCCTCACTGAGCATGTTAAATGTTAAAGTCCATGATGGCACAATTAGAAAAAGACTGAACAAGTATGATTTGATAATTTGCTGATTTGAAGGGTTGCCAGGAGAAGGCCTCTTCTGCTTAAAAAGAAAATAGAAGCACAACTGAGGTTTCAAAAACCGAATTTGAACAAACCACAAGGCTTCTGAAACAATGTCCTATAGACAGATAAGACCAAATTGGAGTCGTTTGGCCTTAATGCCGACATTAATGCCTGCGTGATGATTGAGAAAATCCAAACACAGCATTGCAGCAGAAACATCTCATACCCATTGTCAAGAATGGCACTGGCAGGGTGATAATTTAAGCTTGTTTTTCAGCCACACCTTGCAGTCACTGAGTCGACCATGAACACGTCTGTACACCAGAGATAAATTTTAGGCCATCTGTCCAACAGGTAAAGCTTGGTATAAATTGGGTCATGGAAAATGACAATGATCTGAAGCACACCAGTTAATCTACTTCAGCATGGCTGAAAAAGAAAAGAATCAGGGTTTTAGAAGGGTGAAATCTTTAGTCAAAGTCCACACCTCAACCCAATCGAAATGTTGTAGATGGACTTTAAGAGAGCTGTGCGTAACCAAGTGCCCAAAAATTGAGGCTGATAAAGTGATCAAGAAAACAATTACTCAAGGTTACTGCTGCTGAAGAGGACAAGATATTGTAGCGTATTGGGTACTTCGTATTGCCCAAAGTTTTTTCTTTTTGGGTTCATCTGATGTTGTATTCGTCTCATGTTAAGACCATGTTTTTACACAAAAACAAGCAGAATTAAAAGAGGGTGAACTAACTTTTACACCTGACTGTAAAGTTTAACTGATTTAAACATAAGTAATACATATTTGTACATAAGTTAATAAAAATACACCAAGCTCCCAAGCTTTCATTGCAAGTAGGAATTCCAAGCTGAAGAGATGTTTCCTGGCTGGAGGTTTGGAATTACCAACTGTAGTTGAATGCAAAATAATAACCTTGACTCATGCAATGTATAATCTGCATTTAGAAGTCAGAGGTATTTGGCTATATATTTGGCTATGTATTTTAGCTATGTATTTTGCTATATATTTGGCTATGTATTTTGGAGGTATTAATGCATACTGTACTGCTTACTGGCTCACCACAGGCTTCTCTGACACAAGACAAAAAATACATACAATAATGCAGAGTGTTACTGGTGCATGGTATCACTGAATACCTCTGCAATGGGGAATCCCAAACCAAATTTTCCCCTGAACTCCCGGCAGGAAATTATCTATCCTACACAAATCCCCAAATAGCCACTTCACACCCACTTCTCTATAGCTTCTCATGTTAATGGGATGTCATTCATAGGAACACATTTCCTCAGAGATCATGGTCACAGTTTGTGTACCGTACAGGAGGCGACAGTGGAAGGTGTGGAGTGAGCGGCTGTTGAAAAGGTTAAAGCCAACGTGATAAGAAGCCTGCCTCTTCGCTCCAAGCTAGTGCCTCTTACTTGTTGTGTTAATTTACAGATAACCTTTAATGAGACATTTCCCTTGTTCGGCCCCATGTCACTCCTTCTTGGTATTCTAACAAGGCGAAAGACATCGAAGGGGCAGTTGCAGTTGTGAGGATGTCAAAAGGGTTATAGAGAAGGTGTTGAATAGACAGTATAATGGCATCTGGCAACTTGAATTAAAAATTGTTTACCACTGAGGTGTCCCATAATGCCACCTGTCTAAATAACTACTAACTACTACATTTAATTTTCCTATTCACTGCTTTTGATCCTCAACTAACATCTACTCCATCACTGATGCCCACACACACACACACACACACACACATCAGTACTTTTCACATCACTGTACAGTGACTCAGACATCCAAGGTCACCAGCGATAAATCAGCGCATCTCTGTGAGTTCAACCTAGATTAGATTCTCTCTCTCTTGCTCTGTATCTCACTCTCAATTCAATTCAGTTATTTTGAAGTTGGTTTATTAATGTAGCCACATTAAGTTACAGTTATATTATACGTTTCTGAACACAATAGCCCAGTGTGATGTCAGTATTTTAATAATATTCATAAAAAAAATTTAAAAAATCATAGCCATCCAGTTTATTAATAGGAAGGGATTGTTCGTATCAAACTGGGACTTTTGATTGTGCAGCCTAAAAGAACTCAGTACTCTCTTTGTTTCTCTGTTTAATCCTCTGCTACACTAATACACTTATCCTAGTGTTTTACTAGTGTTTGGATACCATCACTGTAGAAAGAGTTCATAGTATGCTGGAGTCATGATCAGACTGCCTGCTTAATGTCTGAAACTCTGGCCTCCCAGGAACTCTTTTTATGGACCAGACAGGTGGAAATTACTTGGAGTGAGGTCAGGACTGTGCGGGGGATGTGGCAATAATCCCAGCCAAGTTCCTGTAATGTGCAAGTGGTGTTGGTGAATGATTGTGCATACAATTCTCATAAACAGATGCTTTTCTTCCCGAAAGTTGGCGACAAGCACTCTGAATCACCTGGGCCCACCTCGGGTGGGATCATCATTCATGAACGTACAGCCTTTGAACAGTACAAACTGAAACGTTTGTACTGTTCAAATGTTTTATTGTGGCCAAGAGTCTCATCACTGTACTGTGCTTGAAGTCTTCTTGTAAATGGCAATCAATTTTATGCTTTCATTCATAAAAAAAATTAGCGATATATCGAAATTGTTCTATATTTGTGTAATTTTCAAATTTCTTTTTTTTTCTTTATTTGTATATTCTATTTTTTTGAGATCACTGGCAGTCATATAAGCATTTCACTCAATATCATACTGTGTATGGCTGTGTATGTGACAAATAAATTTTTGATTTAATTTTGATTTGAAATTTCATCACAAGTCCCGGTTTAACTTTAACGCACCTCATATGAACTTTGATATCTTCCATAAGATTAAGATTTCAAAATGCAACTCTGCTTCTATGTATACTGGGCACTTTCTTGCTTTATGCAAGCCAAGACAAAGCCATAAAGTAACCATGTGATGAATTCTGCAGTCATAGTCATTGTGCTCATCAAAAAAAATAAAAAATCGGATTGGTTATATTGTAGCCATTGTTAATTTTCACTCCTTCAGCAGTAAATATCACCAAACATGTGAAAATCTAATTTAATTGGAAAGGTGTTAGGAGATAATATCATAACATGGGCATATTAATATTAAAGCAGTCTGTAGTACCTACTACACAACATTTTCCATTTCATCTACAGTCACAGCCGATCCATAGGTGTCACGGTGCAGTGTGCATGGATTTGCATCCCACAGGACTGAAATGCTGGTTTCATTCAACATCTAGCTGTTGCATTAAGGTCAGATCTATTCACTACTTACTGTAGTCTGTATAGAGTTGCAGGGGCCTGGAGCTAATAACAGGGAGATGAAGGACATGCTGGATGCAGTGCTTAGCCATTGCAGGACACAAACACAACTATACATTACAGGACATTTGGAAATACCAATCAGTCTACAGCGCATGCACCTACGTACAGGAGGTAAAGCTCTTCAAGCACAATGAGAACACCAAAGCACCTGTGTGCACAGAGATTCAAACATGCAAACCTGGAGATGTGAGGCACGAGTACCACGGTTGTGCTGTCAGGTCAGATCTGTATAAAAAAAAAAAATTTAGAAAGGCATAAGATTTCTAAATGAATCCTTTGGTGTGATTCAGGTATTGGCTCCAAGTAAAAAAACTGCATTACACAGTTTGCAAATATACTACTAGTCAAAGGTTTGGACACACTTATGCTTAGTAAAGCCTTCATAAAGTCTTTAATCTGAGGTGCTGTCAATTGATGATTTTTGAAGCTGGTAACTCCAAATGAACGTCTCCTCTGCAGCAGGGGTAAGTTTTGGTCTTGCTTTCCTGGGATGATGTTCATGAGAGCCAGTTTCATCATGGTGCTTGATGGGTTTTGGAAATGCACTTGACAATACTGTTCTTGTAAGAACTATTCCAGAACAGCTGGCCTTCGTGTACTAAAATAACAACTGACTGTTTTGTTGTTGTTGCTTTTTTACCTAATTTCATGTGTTATTTCATAGTTTAAAAACTTCAATATTTCAGTTTTGTTATAGTACATAGAAAATAAGTAACAAAACAAAAAAACATTGAATAAGAAGGTGAGTCCAAACTTTCAGGTACAGTTCAAAGACTAGATAAATGGGAGCTAAACACACATTTTTTATCTGAGATAATCCGAAGTAAGTTCTTCTTAAATGACTTAAAAGATCTGACTAAAAACAGTCATTAGTGTAAAAACTATATAAGTGTATCATACAATATGTAATCTATTAGACCTAGTAGGACCGACAGGGGAAAATATTCTTTTAATATATTTAATATATATTTAATATATAACCTTTTCCTTATTTTTTTTCTATTCTGTGCTGGACAATAGAATGGATGTTTAAAAAAAAAAAGAATAGCCTTCAATTGTGACCCTTTGAGAGCTCATTGAGGGATTATGTAAGCTATCTTGATCACAGCTGTGAACCTGTGCTGTGGGACTAGCAGTACTGCAGCTTTGCTGACATGCCAAAAACACATGTACAGGAAGGCGCGCACACACGACAATCCATTGTGCTTCAAATAAAGCTTAGCCTAATGAAGCACATGAGAACATACATCCTCAGTCAATACACTCGCAGAGCGATATTCAGTGCCATGCTAGCAGAAAGAGCGCATGTATCCTTGTAGTCACATAATGAGAGGGTTCAGTATCGGTGTCAGTACATGGCAGAGAAGAAAACCTGCTCGGGTTCCCATGCTCACCTGATGAATCACCACACAGCCCAGAGGAATATCACTATGCTCTAGACACTGCTCCTGCCACAGAACCATTTACCTCTCTTTTCTCCACTTCATACAATCCTTCTTTCTTTTTCCTGTGTTCTTTATCTGCCATCCCCCGCTGTCTCTTTTCCCACTGAATAGATGGTTCTGCCAAGCATGTGTCCGACTGCTACTAACTCATGTCTCCCTGAAACACTCTCTAATTCTGTGTCCCTCAAGGTCACACCTGCCTTTCCGGACAGTGAGCACTCTCAGAGCCACAAAAGCCATCTATTTCCCTGCCAGACTCTCAGTAGCACATGTCCAAACCAGAATATCAGGTAATCGCGCAGCTTCTCTGCTCTGCTGTTTCCTCACAACCCCAAAACCCTACAACCCCTCGCCCCAGTGTTCCAGACCTGCAAAGTTACCCTCAACTCAAGGACACAGACAGATTTGTGAGATGAGATAGGTCCTGCCTATGTGGGTGATGTCGGTATGCTCCAGAAAGAGCTTTTAGACGCACTGGATCAAATCAGTTTCTGTCACAGCATATGTGACACAAACTCGAAAATTTCGACTTACAACTTGAAACTTCTGAGTTGTAAGCTCGGAAATTCCCTGCCCCTCCCCTTTCAACTCTTTTCTTTTTTGTCTCATATTGGCATATACTGTATACTTATATATATACAGTAGTACATTGAGCTAAGACACTTGTATTTTTATTTTATGTAACACTTGCACTTTATCTGTAAGCCAGCTTAAATTTTATTAAACAGTACCTACTGTACCGTGAGTCTTTATAATACTCATCTCAAGCACAAATCTTGTACAAAAATCTATGTTATATGTTCTATGAGGGATGTTCAAGTGAAACTGGGACTTTTGATTGTACAGAAAACAGATCTATTTCGACCTCACTCAGACCGTCACCACGGTCTCATTATGAATGACGCCATTCTTCCGCCTATCCTCGAGACCCAATACCAACAACGTCAGGTGACTGACCTTAGGGGTCGGCTGTTATATAAACATCCAGTTAGACCAACTACTTCCTCTTTGCCTTTCTCGCCACATCTGAGACTAGATCGGTTGATTGCTCAAAAATTAAATAAAATGAATAAAAAAATTACTCTGGAGCGATTACAAGTTTAATCCACCACGTCTTTCATGCAGGCGCTTTAAGTCCCTGAGGGTTGCATTGGATTTCTTCCCGATATTTTGGACGCGATGCGTGTAACTTTTCTTAGTTCTTTCTTTTTTCCATGTATTTTTGTGTTTGAGTCTACTGTTCGCAGTCTACAGTCTACTTTTGTTATATTTTTATCCCAATTACTACGTGTATGCACGTAGGGTGACGGATATTTGTATACTTGTTTGGTTTGTTTACATGATCTTTGCCTTCGAAAATTTCTGTCGGCAGACTTCATTATTGAGTATTGATTGTAGAAGTACTGTTCGCAGATACTGAGCACTTATTAATGAACAGTGATTCGTCAGCGCAGCCTAGCTTGTTAAAATGAGCCCCTCAAAGTGTCGCTTTTGTCAGTCTGAGATGCATCCACGGGATGGACATAGAGAATGCCCATCCTGTTTGGGTATACAACATTTGCTTGATGATATTGAGTATCCCTGTGCAGCAGCAGTAGGGTTAACGTTTTAGGAAAGAGTGCAGAGAGCCAGGCACTTAAATGGTAACAAGAAGGATGCTACGGCTAAGGCATTCTTCACAGGGGAACACCCTTGTAAGCGCAAGAGGGACTGCACCCCCAATAACTCTATGTCCTCATGTTCTAATGTATTGCAAGCTAAACGTGGGAGGACCATAATAAATCAGAAACCAGAGAATGATACCCAGTTACAAATTTTAGCAGCTTTACGTGATATAACTGATAAATTTGAAACACATACAGCTACTGGGAGCGCACAACCACCTGCAACCTCCTTGGGTGATGAGCAATTACACCGGGAGGGGACGGATGATTCAGTAGATATTATTTTGCTGCATGCAAATGACTCACTTTATGGTTGCGAGGGAAACGCTAGAGAGGATGACAAGGATGAATCCAGGTCTGGTGCTTCTGAGGAGGAAAGCCCACACTCTGACATCCTTTCTCGCATTTTGAGTGCTGCAAAAATATTGGGTCTTGATACTAAAGAAGACGTTAGTCTTCCAACCCCACAGCAAGGTGTATGGGCAAGTATTTCCCCTGTTCAGCCGCCTGTGTCTATCCCTGTGGCTGATGATTATTCTCAGATGTTGAGAAAAACATGGAATAATCCAAAAGCAGCACCCCA
>JAOVVA010000035.1:4990392-5013887 GCA_028565275.1 Leiocassis micropogon
CCTGTGTCTATCCCTGTGGCTGATGATTATTCTCAGATGTTGAGAAAAACATGGAATAATCCAAAAGCAGCACCCCAGTTTAATGCAGGATGCAAACGAGTCGCCAAAATAAATTATGCTCCTGAGAGTGGCATGGGTAGCATGCCTCCAGTGGAAAGAGAGATTGCAGCATTAACCTCATAGGGCCTGACCCGGTCACAGATAACCCTAGGTGTCCTGGTAGAGGATGTCAGAAGACATTTGTCAGGAGACAAACTAAGGGTTACCAGCCACATAAAAAGAGCACCAGCCCATCCTACCATACTCCCCAGATGGATCAGCCTCCAGCACGTGGAGGATTCCCAAGGAGGCGCACCCCCAGAAGCTCCAAACCCCAGGGAGGTCCTGCATAACGGTCTCGGGGCCTCGGAGCATGCTCCCAGCTTTGCCTGGACAGCTGGGAAAAGTGCACATCAGATCCCTAGGTCCTAGGTATCGTCAAGAACGGATACAGTATACAGTTCCGGCGGTGTCCTCCTATTTTTTCAGGAGTCCACATGACCATAGTCAAGGACCCAATCCAGGCACAAATTTTAGCCAACGAGATTGCAACATTATTACAGAAAGACGCAATTGCCCAGATAAGCCCCAGCGAACAGCCCACTGGGCTTTATTCGAAATATTTCCTTGTGCCAAAAAAGGATGGTGGATTTCGACCTATCCTGGACTTGCGGCAACTGAACTGGTTCATAAAAGCGCTGCCGTTCAGAATGCTGACAACAAAACAAATTCTAGCGTCCATAGAGCCAGGCGAATGGTTCACTTCCATAGACCTAAAGGACGCGTACTCCCATGTATCCATCTGTTCAGATCATCACCCGTTCCTTCGCTTTGCCTTTCGGGATCGGGCTTATCAGTTCAAGGTCCTACCATTTGGCCTCTCATTATCTCCAAGAGTCTTCACCAGCTGGTTTCAGCAGCCCTTCATCCCCTCCAGTGTGCAGGAATAAAAAATTGCAAAAAATAGTAATTCAACATGTCCAGTCTCTCGGGTTCAAAGTAACCTGGGACAAAAGCAATCCCTCGACAACAGACACTGTTTGTAGGGATTTCCCTAGACCCTCACCTAATGATGGCCTCGTTATCCCCTCAGAGAGTAAGAAAATTGTCCAGTCTGGCCCAGTCATTTCATCTGAACAAGAAGGTGAAACTAATCCAGTTCCAGCAACTGCTGGGTATGATTGCAGCAGCACCAACTGTGGTTCCCCTCGGCCTCGGCCTCCCCAGAGCCCGCCCACTACAACAGTGGGTAAACAGTTTCAATCTGCATCCCAAGTTAAACAGACATGTGAGAATAAGAGTTACACAGAAGTGTATTCAGATGCTACGCCCTTGGAAGAGCAAGAGGCTACTGTCACATGGAACACCTTTAGGGAACATCCCAGCGAGATGGTCTGTGATAACAACAGATGCCTCCCTAACAGGATAGGAAGCAGTTTGGGAAGGCAGATCTGTTAGGGGCACCTGGGACCCTCCCTGGACCTCAGAACACATTAATGTGCTGGAGCTCAGAGTAATCTACCTCTCTCTGAGGGCTTTTTTCCCGTTATTGCAAAACATGTTTTGATAAGGACGGACAACATGCCCGCGGTGTATCACATCAATCACCAGGGGAGCACCAGATCAGCACGATGCCTCCAGATGACAAGGAAACTACTTTTCTGGGCGTCCCCAAACTTCTTATCTCTCAAAGCTGCATTAATACCAGGGGCGGTGAACAAAGCGGCAGATCTGCTGTCTCAAACCAGACCATTCCCAGGAGAGTGGCGTCTCCATCCCGAAACGGTGAGACTTATATGGGAACAGTTTGGTGCAGCAAAGATTGATCTGTTTGCAACAACAGAGACAACTCGTTGCGACCAATGGTATTCCCTGAGCAACCGGGAAGATCCCTTGGGGATAGATGCATCTCAAGAATGGCCGGAAGAGTTGTTGTATGCTTTTCCCTCTCTACCTCTGATTCCCCTGGTAATAAAGAGAATAGCGATAGGTCATCACAAAGTCTTGCTTGTGGCCCCAAGACGGCCAAAGAAACTCTGTTTCCCAGCACTTCTACGCTTGGTTCAAGGTCACCCTTGGCAGCTACCGAAAAGAGCCGATCTCCTGTCTCAAGCAGCGCGACAAATTTGGCACCCAAAGCCGGAAATTCTACAATTGTGGGTGTGGCCTCTACTCAGCCCCTTCCTAACCTGGGCTTAGATGAGGCAGTAAGGAGAACAGTAAATAACGCTGAGGCACCCTCTACTTGGAGTAACTTTTCAAGCAAATGGCAAATATTCTCCACATGGTGCTGAGATCAGCAGCTAGATGCTACCAATTGTGACACTAGCTTTGTTCTCCGGTTCTTCCAGATGTTGTTGGATTCTGGGAAATCGGTTAACACTATAAAAGTCTACATCTCAGCCATCTCACATTTTCATGCGTCAAGGCAGGGCGTAAGTGTTGGTAAACACCCCTTAGTGTCTCAGTTCCTTAAGTTACCAGAGAAAAGAGATGCTACGGGTCCCTCGCGACTCTGTTGGTACTAGTCATCCAGAATGAGACCGTGGTGACGGTCTGAGTGAGGTCGAAATAGATCGTAAGTTATGTCCATAACTATGGATCTATGAGACCAAACAATGACCGTCACCATCTCTTGTCACTCGGGACGAGCTGAGGCATTCCAGGCAAGAGGAAGTAGTTGGTCTAACCAGATGTTTATATAACAGCCGACCCCTAAGGTCAGTCACCAGACGTTGTTGGTATTAGGTCTCGAGGATAGGTGGAAAAATGGCGTCATTCAGAATGGACATAACTTACATTATGAGTAAAAATTACCATCGTTTCTCTATATCTCCTGCTACACTAATGCATTTATTCCAACATTTCACTAGTGCTTGGATACCTTCAAAGTAGAACTTTTTCTGAAACGCTAAAATGCTGGCCTTCCAGGAACCGCCTTACTCACCATATGGAAAAAAAACATGTGAAAAAGTCTTGGAGTGGTCTTGGATGCTAAGACTGTGCAGGGAATCGTCATTCACACATACAGACTTTAAAGAGTTTGTGCCATTTACTGTAAATGTTTTACTGTGGCTAAGTGTCTCGTCACTGTATTCTAAACTTCAATTAGTTTTATGCCGTAGTTCATAGAAACTTACATCACAAGTCTTGGTTTGATTTGAACGTCCCTTCATATGTGACTTTGCGTTTTTGTTGAAGGAAAAGACCTGCTGACAGATAGAGATTTTTACAGCCTTTTTATTATTCTTGTCTTGCCGGTTAGTTGTTGTGTTTCATTTGTTATGTTTTTCAACACTTTTACAATAATTCATGCATTTTTCTAAATTGAATTAGCATGCATTATTCACTTAGTTGCACTGGAATGCATTGAATTGTATTTGAATGGTGATTCATAATGTTCTTGATCACAACAGGCCTGTAAACACTCAGTTAATGATCATTGGAGCTCCATGCCTCTATAAAAAAAAAAACAAATCTATACAGTAAATACAACACACAATAGCCAAGATGACAAATGGACATTTTGTAGATGAATTATTAAAATTTTATGAGCAAGTATTAGTACAGACAAAATAATACGTTTTAAGAAAAGGTTTTTTAAAAAATCTAGTTTTAATAAGTTCAAACCAAACCTGTGCATACTGTATCATCCATCTATAATCTTTACCACTTATCCTGTGTAGGGTTGCGCGGGACCCAGAGCCTATCCCAGGTAACTTGGGGCACAAGGTGGTGTACACCCTGGATGGGGTGGCAACCCAGTGCAGGTTACAAACACACACTCACACTCACATTAATACATTACAGGCAAAATTGGATCGCCAATTATCCTCCACTTGATAAAAACCTGATAAAACTGGATTATCCAGAGGAAATCCACCAAGCCCAGGAAAGTTTCTGACCCACATCTCTTTCATAATCCTACTGATGCAGTGTTAAATTCAGCAGCTTATTTTGATTTAGTTTTAGTCTAGTCTTTTATTTATAGTCACATTAGTTTTAGTCACATTTGATTCTTTTAATGATTGTTAATACAAAAGGGTTAATTCAGGTCTTTCATAACTCCAGGAACACCACACTTGAGTGATTTTTTTATCCTTCCCTCTAAGAGGAACACATCACTTCAGTGGAATTACACTTCATCCAGTTCAACCAAAGCCTCAAAATACAAAGCAAGTAATAAAGTATACAGTAGATAGTGAAGCACCTTTTCCTGGTTGATGTGACATCCTTCCTGTCCTTTTCAAGCTTGACAAAAGCTCACCGCCTGACACTGAGCTTCGATGTTTATTTTTTAGCCAAAACCAGGCCAAATATACAAATAAGCTTGCAAAAAAAATCCCATTTTATTTAGTAATAGGGTTCAGAAAGACAAAAAAAAAAAGCTTAATGCTGAGACTGTATGCCATGCACGCATGGATTGTCTGGTGTGCCAGGCTAGCAACAGGGAAAGAAAGCTCATTTTCAGCCTCCTTTGAGAATTAAAGAGCAGTGCAAAAAAATTTTCACTGGTATTAAAAGACAATGTCTTGAGCCATGGCATGAGCTAGCCTTCCTTTCTTTATTTCCTTTTCTTTCATTAGGGGTGAAGATTGCAGGCAGCTTTTTTCTATCTTCGCTGCAAATTAAGTGAAGGAATGAGAGAAAATATGGTAATATAGGGCTGCAGTCCATAATCAAGCTTTGAGACTGTCAGACTAGAGCTCTGACCAAAGACACACAGGTCATCAGTGAGGGTGGGAGATCATTCTTGAAAATATCATTTTTTTAAAAAATCATTAAATTATCATGAAACCTCTTTCTGACTATGGCTACATTTATATAGAAATGAAAGGGTTCTCAGCATACTGGGTGCTGCAACACAATCAGGGATGACATACAGTCCGCTCTCTTTCTTGTCAATCAGCACTAGACAATCACAGGCACCTATGAGTTCATGTACTGTATGCAGAAAAGTGCAGTCATCTAAGGATCTTTAAGAAAGCACACCTTAGCCTTCACATAGCCTCCACTGATAGGGTGGGTTCACTAGCTGGTGGGAATGACCAAATTAATAAATTAAATTAACGTTCAAAATTACTTAAAGAGAGCAGAATTACTTGATGTGTCTGCAATGCTAAGGTACACTTACCGGCTGGGTGAGATACCAAACACAACACACACAGCACTCATCATGGTGTTGTCTGATTATCTATGTTTATGTTCTATCAGCAGAAGGAGTAGGCTATATTTAAACCTTTGACTAGACACCCAGAGTTACATACATGCCTTACATCCAAATAACAAAAGTCATTAATGTTCCAGGGAGAACAAAAAGAGGATATTGTATGGAGACTCAGAGATAGACATATGATAGCAAACACACTAACATGTTCCAGGTAGGACAAGTATTACCATGTAAGGACTCCAGTAACATGGGGTGGGGGGTAGTTGGGCATAGAAAAGTTTACACAATGTTAGAAAACCTTAGCGAAAAAATGTGAATAAAACCCTCTTTAATAAATGCTTTATTACTTATTTATTTTTTGATTTATGAATGGGAATTAGGTATTAGGATTCCTCATAGTATCAAGTGGACCATTGTGCTTTTGAAGTATGCTATGGAGATAACATGCAAAGGATGACTGCTGATTTATTCACTGTCCATTCTCCTAAAATAATCTTAGCGTCTGGAGAGATCCAGTCCAGAACATTTACAAATGATTATATTTCAGTTTTCAACTAGTTCGGCTGCATATTTTTATCGAGTAAGATATTGCTAATTTTCCATATACCGTGGGGGTTTGAGCCCTGCCTCTAAACCTGGTCAGTTCATAATAAGAAGTTTATGAGAGTTTATGAGATGAAGAGATGAGAGAGAGAGAGATTTCATACATTTGCCCAAACAACAGACACACTGAGAGCCAAAATTGTGATATTAATTATTCATAGAGCTGGGAAAATAGGCCTTTGCAATATTTATCCATGATATTGACTTGACAGTGACCAACTGCCAGAGCCTTCACTCAGTGAGCTCATTGTTCCCCACTTCTGAAAGCCTCTGTCCTCTAACAGGCCAGCTTCAACTGAAGAAAGACAATTAACTATGCGCAAGCACAAACCCAAAGACATCTCAATGCACATTTACAATATGCCTACACTTACTGCATAGTTATTATTGGACTTATTTATAAATACTCCTTATTTTTTTCTAAATTTCAAAGAGATGTGCGTACACATAAGCGTATCATTTGGACTTGTGTCAATATTTGTGACCAGCAAGTCCAGCAAGCAAAGTACACAAGTGTTGATATAAAATAAAGAAGATAATAAACTTAGATTTTTATTATTTTTTTTAATTGAAAGTGAAAGCTTGTAATTTACTGAATTAGTATTCTAGTCATTAGAGAAGAACGTTGGACGGCAGCCTGAAAAGCCTCCTCCCTGGATTACTCCTGCTTCTCCATGTTAAAATGAACAGCATGGATTTTTGTGCTCACCAGTGGCCTCGGAAATCTGAGCATCTGGTCCAAGTAAATTTGTACACGTATTAGCCACAAAAAAGTTTTTAAAAAAAAAACAGCAGCACATTTTGACTTTTTGACTCGCACTGTCTTACAAGAATATATACGGCTTTCTGTTTGAATTAAACAACAGCATGTAAATGGAGAGCGGATCTTTGAATGAAAATTTAGCAGTGAAAAGGCCACTTTAATAAAAATTCATATATAAATAAATAACCTTAACCCTGAGGGATTCCAAGTGTGGTGTGTGTGCCCGCCTAGTGGGGCTTAATAAATACTGTATCTGACCATCTTTACACATTTTGCACAGGAGTTTTAAATTAGAGCATTGATGTACCCTGGTAATTAAACAAACAAAAAGAAAATTTCGAAATATCTCTTATTTTATAATATTTTATAAGAACAAAAACAGATGAACGAGGCCACATTTGTGCAGGCACTTCAAACTATTAACTAATTATTAACGGGGAAGCCTGTCCCCCTTTCCCTTATTTCCACTAGCAATAATAGAGGTAAAGGTGCAGTTGCAAGGAAAAGGTAGAGGAGTTTAAATATTTAGGCTCAACTGTCCAAAGCAATGACAAAAAGACAGGAAGCAGGGCAGGAGGTGACAGAGCTGAAGATGCTGCTATTTGCTTTGGAAATGACATGAATAGACAGGATTAGGAATGAGTATATTAGGGGGACAGTGCAGGTAGGATGGTTTAGGAAGCCAGATTAACATTGGTTTGGACATTTGCAGAGGAGGGATGAAGGGTATATTGGGAGGAGAATGTTAGAGATGGAGCTGCCAGGCAGGAGGAGAAGAGGAAGGTCCAAGAGGAGGTTTATGGATTTGGTAAGAAGGACATGGTAAAGGAAGATGTGGTGGACAGAGTTGGATGGAGACAAATGGTCCATTGTGGCGACCTCAATGGGAGCCACTGCAAACAGAAGAAGAGTAATAGCAATAGTTTGCCTAGCGCTTACTTGTTATGATAATCCCTTTTGCACTTCAACACTGTTATGTGTCTTATTGGCAGTCACTTGGACCTGGCTTAGTTTCAGTAGCTACAGTATATAAACTTTATATATAGAGCTTTTCTTTTAGTTTCTTCTATGCCTCGCATCTCTTTAATTCTTCGCTTACGTTTTTGTTACGTTTTTTTAAGGTGAGGTTCCTGATCCCTGTCCTGTTTATGTTTGTTGTTATTGAATAAACATCTGCATTTACATCTTGGTTGCAAGCTCCATTTATGATAATACAATACTTGGAGGATGTACAGTAATGAAGCAGCATCCCCGCTTTCTGTTAAAATGAAACAAAAACTTTTGACCAATACGGAAAATACTGAATAATTGTAGGCCTACTGCAGACTTACACACGCACACATACATACACACACACACACACGTGCGCGCGCGTGCACACACACATAGACACACACACACTACAGGCAATTTGGAAATGCTAATCAGCCTACAGTGAATTGCTTTGAACTGTAGGAGGGAACCGGAATACCCAGAGGAAACACACCAAGCACAGGAAGAACATGCAAACTCCCCACACACAGACCCGGGACAAGATTTAAACCCCTGACCCTGGGGGAGCAATGCGACAGTGTTTGTTGTTTCATGTCTTGCACTGAGGCACGTTCAAGCAGTTACCGCAGCAGTAATACAAAAACTAGGCATTATTCTTTTTCAGAGGTTGGCAGGTCTGCTGTATTATACGACACTTTTTTTCATGTGACTCCATTTTATTTTATTTTATTATCCAGTCAATAATAGGCAATAAAAGTTCTGAGTAAATGGGATGACTTGGTGTGGTTTTTATACATATATGCTGCAGTAGTTTAAGTAGTTTAAGAGAGGAAGGGAGAGGAAGTGGTGTATTTCAGGACAAACACTTCTGTTCTAGCTGAGATCTGTGTGAGAGCCTAAGAGTGTCACCTTTTGGCAGGTTCTTTAAAATTCCATCCTTAGTAAAAAATTAGGACATTACATTTGAAGCTACACTAAACAGGTACGTGTAAGTTTATGTGTTTATTACACCACTGGACCATTTACCTTTGATGGGCACATCTATCACTTTCATTCATTTTGCTCTTGGCATTTAGTTAAGGCTTAGGCAAAAGGTTACTTCAGTGGAAAATGGGAAGATAATATTGTAGTTGTGGAGGTTATAAATGCATGATGAAACAACATGGAAATCCATGTAGACATTTCAAAAATGTGCCTGTCGAAGCAACATTTTATGGTCATACAGAAATAACAAGGAAAGAAATCATTGTACATGATAGAGTTCAAACTGAAGCACAGATTTTAATCACATTAAACTTACTCGATCTCATTTAAATGTCACCATATCTTACAGTAGAGTGTAATCCATCTCACTCATTAGTAGCTCTCATTTTTCTAATAAGCTTGTGACAACACAGATATACAGTACACAGGGTGCAGATGTAAAACACTTTTTAACACTACTTGGTTTTTACAATCCCCACACTTTCCAGTTACTACACATTTGCTAGGAATAGCAACACTATTATCAACAGATGCAGTTATTGAGGAGACAGATGTATTTTCTTGGCCTTTGGTACATGTATGGACACCTCAGCATAAGACTGACATAAATACTGGTTGTTTTATAACTCATGTCCTAACATTGGGACGATGAGACAACAAAATTACCCAGACTTTCTCTGTGCCTTCAATAAACTATAACGTCTTGTAGAGCCCTGTCTCTGCATGCTTCTATAATTTCAATATCTAATGTATAAGAGGCATTCAAGTCAAACTGGGACATTTGATTGTGCAGAGTAACAGAACACAGTTAAGAGAGTAAAAATACCTTTATTTCGCTTATAATCCCCGGATACACTAATGCACTCATTCTGCTTTTCACCAAGGCATGGGTACCATCAGGTAGAAAGTTTTCACAGTACGCTGGAGCCATGACCGCGCTGTCTGCTTCACATTACAATAATAATAGTAAAAAAAAAATGTATAATGCACTTCATCATTGAAACAAATCTCAAAGTGCTGCAAATTATTCCAAACCAAAAGCTTTGATAAAAAGATTTAAAAGCATCAACAGTATTGTGGAGTCCTCAAATACTCTGGAAGAACATCTGAAACGCTAACCTCCCTCCTTAAACGGCCCAAAAATGTGGAAATGGCTTAGAGTGAGGTCAGGACTGTATGGGGGGGTGTGGCATTAACTCCCAGGCGAAATCCTGTAACGTGCAAGTGGCGTTGGTGAATGATTGTGTGTACAGTTCACACAGACAAATGTGTCTCTTCTCCGAATTGATGACAAGATACCTGTCGATTGTCCAGGATCAGGCGTTCCACTCACTGAATGCTCATGGGAATGAATGCAGTGGGCTTTGAGCCACCTAAGCTGGACATCCCTTTTGCTATGATTCATATACATTGTCTCACATTTCATGCACATTTCTATCATTTGTAACAATGACTATTGTTAAAAGCACTATACCAATAAATTGAATTGAATTAAGATGTTTACACCATTCTAATGTTTTACTGTGGCTTAGAGTTTCTTCACCATTCTGCGTTGGAGGTCTTCTGTAAATATCAATCAAATATTTTATGTTTTCATCACAAGAAATTTCATCCCAAGTCACAGATTGACTTGAATGCCCTTGTAATACTGTATGTGCTAAACATGTGAACAGTAAAAGTTTTAAGATGGAATTCATATATGAAAACGACTTAATAAAATGTACAGTAGGTTTACGCTACCTTATCCCATTGGAACATTACATTATACAGTAAACACTGCTAATTATGGTTTCTTAAAGTTGTTTTTATGATAATTATCTTGCCTTAAAGGTTGTAAATGCTTTTATCAGTTTCATCCTGTGATTAATAATTATGAGGGTGAGTCAAAAAATGTTCACACTCTAGAAAAGAAAGATACATTCTTTTTTGAGATAATCTCCTTGCTTTTAATACAATTTGTCCATCTGTCAACAAGCTTTGCAACGCTGTCTTAACTTCTTCATCAGACAGGAATCTTAATCCTTATAGGGCTGCTTTCAAGTTACCAAACAGGTAAAACTCTGACGGATCAAGAGCCGGACTATTAGAAGGATGTAATGTTGTCATCAGCTTTAGATGGATGTCTGGCTCATTCTTGAAGGCTAACACTTGTGCTACCTTTCTTGAACTTCTTTATCAATTTCACACTTGTTTGCAACAAAACACTTTATGCATACTGTATACAAAGTCTTTGATAAATAGCGGCACATGGTACACCCTCAGACCACAAAAAAACGAATCACTGCACACTGCTCTTCTTTTGTGCAAATCACAAGTATGGTATCCATTTTTGCTCGCACCGCAGTTACAAATGAACAGATGTAACACGTTCACACCTGCAAGCACAGATAAGACAGTCCGGCCAACAGATGCAGTTTCAATATAACCAGAGTACGTGTCATTTCTGACTTATCCTTGTGTAATTATAGCACTTCTGTATAGGTTGACTGTAACAGATGACCTTGACCATGACCATGGCCCTCTGTCAGCCTGTGGCATCAGCTTGGCTTGGGTGATCCTGGCATTCTGCCACTCCTGTATACCTGCTGCCTCCATTTGTGAGGTGAGGTAATCTCTCAGGACGGAGCGGCTGAGAGGAATGCAAATGCAGGTTAGAGTTTTTAATAAAACTGGCACAGGCAAAAAAAATTCCAAATCAGGAGTCAAAGTCAAAAACAGGGTCAGGCAGTGAGTCAGGCGATCAGCAAACAGAGCATCAAAGTCCATTCCAAAATAGACTAATAGTGTCCAAAACAAAGCAGCACAAGGACTTGAATAAAATGACCAAATGCAAAGGCAAACTAAGAAAAGGTCAAAGGAAAAGTAGACAGACAAATCAATGACAAGATATGACACAGCATGAATAATAATAAAAAAAAGACATGGCAAAATAAGTGGAGAAATGCATGACACAGGACAAATTATATATCGCTTCAGAGCTTAACTGTCACACATACATGTTGCACATACATATCTTTTTATTTATTCTATAAATGATGTGCGTAAACAGGGTTTGCTATGATAATCATACAATAAGAAAAAATTAAAGAAATTCTTAAAAATTCCTCTCTAGTGTTTGCATTCACACTGAGTGACTGGTCTCAGCAAACACAGCGCTGTCATGATCACTTGTATAGTGTTAACTGTGGAAATATATACCCATGAGCCCGATGTCACACTACAGCCTGCAAGTGTTTTTGTGTCTAGTTAGAGATTTAGTTCCTCACACTATAATTCAGGCTGTAGCTTTAAAGGTTGTCTGGCTTTGTGGCACTTGAACCTGTGTCCTTGGGAGGAAAGAAAGCCTGAGGCTATAAAACAACACATTAACTAGCCTTCACACATACTGTACAGCTATGGCTGATGCTTTATCCTTAAATTCAATTTAAACAGAAACAAAATATAACACTAAGCTGTACTCAGATCCCAATGCATCACTTCATATTTATTCATCCCTACAGTACAGTATTTATACCAGTTACCCTGGTGTAGGGTATCTGTGGGCCTGGGGTCTATCCACAAAAACTTGGGGCACAAGGTGAGATACAGTACATTCTGGATGGGGTGCCAATACTTTGCAGGACATAAGCACACCCAATCATATACTACAGAAGAACAAGCAAACTCCATACGCACATACAGACTGGAGACGAGATTCGAACCCCCAACCCTTGAGGTACCATGCTGCTCATGTGTATTTATTTGTTTATTTTGTTTGTTTATAATCCATTTTTTTATTTTTGCCCCAAACTGCCCAAAATCAATTTTGCAATTTGTGTGCGCAGTTTGGCAACCCAGACTATAATTTCTTTAAGTTCACTTTGGGAACTAAAGCTGCAGATTTCGGAAGTTAATACCGCCACAGGATGAGTATTACATTTGTGGAAGCCTATTTGCCTTTTGGAGACAAAATAAAGTATTTAAAAATATATGTATTTGTATCCAAATTTTGTGGGGTTTTTTTCTTTTTACTTTTATCATTGCCTGTAATTTGGCCTCAGCTATTGTGAGCAATGACCTCTCTGTGGTAGTGATTTTCTCTCACAACTTTACACAGTATAGCTGACGAACACAATGTATATTGTTTTAAAATTAAAGTGACAAATATTACTAAATACATTCGGACCTTTTGCTTTGGGGTTCCCCTTCTTGTCCTGCCCTTTAATCATGATAAATATGAAAAATAAAAATTTATATGAATGTTGTTGATCTTTTTGGCTGCTCCCGGCAAAGAGTCGCCACAGCAGACCATCCAAATACCCTTCCTGACGCAACCATCCCGATTTTATCAGGGTTTGGGACCGGCACTGCAACCGGTGGCTGGGGTTTGGGCATCGGCTGGGAATCGAACCCAGGCCTTCCGCATGGCAGTGTGAAACCTACCACTGAGCCACCAATGCCTTATACAGAATAATAATGATGATGATGATGATGATGATAATTAGGGCATTTTTCTCAGAATTCTGAACTTAAACTAGTCAAATCTCTGAGATTAAAGTAAGAATTCTAAAATGAAAGTCAATTCTCATTATGTAAAGCCTGAATTTTGAACCAAAAGTCAGAATTTTGTGATTAAAGTCTGAATTCTGATATTAAAGTCCTGAGTCCTGATGAAAAAAGCCAGAATTCTAATAAAAACGCAAATCATTTTTTATGGGGCGCTAATCCTCTTCCGTACAATACAACCCTAACTGTGGTAGTGATAGTAATCTGTAAGTCCCTGGTTGGATCTGTAAAGGTTTGGATATGTTTGGAAAGTACAGGTAGGTAAATGGATAAATAAATGGATGAATTGGTGGAAACATCCCAGTGACTTTGACAAATCACCGGACTTATGACCTTCAGGAACACGCTTAATACCCGTGACATTCACTAAGTTGCCTTCAAAAGACTAGGTTACTATGGAAACAAAAACACAAAGTGTCCCTCTAATACTGCTTTTTGCTAGTTCTGAGCATTAATTACAGAATCTCGGGTACGGGCTTGAGGGAAAAAAGATAAGGTGTTAAACGAGTGCTGTTGTGTATTCTATTCCCTCTCTATAAACTCAAGTACATGTTTGCCTGAATGTTTTCCTAATAGCTACAGCGGGTATTCTGGACAATCAATACATAATGATTAAAGAGGTTCATCTCAGGACATGGTATGTCCTGGCTCTAATTAATCTCTGACAGACAGTGTGTATAATGAGAGGCCAGATATAGCATAGTGTCCCTGAAGACACACCAGACTCCACACAGCCACCTTAGCCAACTAACCCACTTTCACTAAGCGGGACATGCATACTGTACTCACATGTAAATCAGCAAGAGAGAGAGAGACAAAAAGATGGGGTGAAAATAAAGACTAATAATTTCCCAAGATAAAGTGATCCACAGATAAATTTACATTTTTTTAAACACAAAAAGAAGTGCCATCTATTATTAGATAAAAAGGCATGTTCCTTTTGAACCTTTAGAAAGATTCACACGCGTATTAATTTACGTCTATTGTGAGACAAGGAATGGATCCAGGAATTTTATGAGTTTTTTTTTTTCTTTTCTTGTGAATGTAGTTCATCATTTATAAGAAATGGCTTGCATCATTCTGTCATGTTCGCTTTTGAGCTTTTAACTGAATAAAAAACAAAGCGTGAATATGGTTAGAGAAAGACAAAAGGAATGTCTGTCCTAGTTCTCGAGACAACACAATCACCCAGAGGAACACTGACACATTACTGGGACATGGTGCAATGTGGATTATTCAGTGTGTATCTGTGTGTGCACCTGTAAGAGAGAGAGAGAGAGCAAGAGAGAAAAAAAGAGATAGAGAGAGAGCGAGAGTTTTTTCTGCAATTTTTATTTAAAAACCTAAAAAAAAATGTAAACAGATTGTTACTTTTGTTAAGTAAGTTTCACCTTAGGGTCAGATTTAGGTAGGCACAGCATTACTTGTTTACTCATTTAATATTCTATACTGTAAGTGGAACATTTTTTATTTGTATACCTTGATTTTCTCGCCTAATTTGGTCATTTTCCATGTGTCTACTCAAGGCGCTCCCCTATCAGC
The DNA here is from genome assembly GCA_028565275.1 of Leiocassis micropogon. NCBI lineage: Eukaryota > Metazoa > Chordata > Actinopteri > Siluriformes > Bagridae > Leiocassis > Leiocassis micropogon. The sequence continues at coordinate 5,005,032 of JAOVVA010000035.1, forward strand.
AAAAGCTACTAACCAGGAAGGGAACTGGCTGATTCATCTTTTCAAACTGCTGCTCATACACCGTTCAGGAACAGCGTCAAACACTGGGAGGAAAGCGCCATTCAGCTCCTTCTGCTTGAGTGAGCTTTCAAACGGCCAATGGTTGGCCACTGGCGCTATGACTGATGTTTAAGTGCAAATGTGCCACCCCAATGACCCCCAAGATGTCCTCTCTAGGCTCCTGGCTACAGATTGCTGTTGTATATCTGGGAATAGAACTCACGTCTCTGGATGACGGGGCAAACACATTTCTGTTGCAGCACTCGGGAGCAAAGTCAATACTTTATAAAGAATCATTCATCAGCACCACTTGCACATTACAAGAACAAGGCTGGGAATTATTTCCACATACCCATACAGTCTTGATCTCGCCATTTCCACACGTTTGGTCAATTAAAGAGTTCCTGGGAGGCCAGCGTTTTAGACGTGAAGCAGGCAGTATGATCATGGCTCCACTGTACTGAGAGGCACCAGCATAAGCACTAGTGAAACGATGGGATAAGAGTATTAATGTAGCAGGGGATTATATAGAGAAATAAAGGAAGTTTTTACTCTCATAACTGTGTTCTGTTAATTTGCGCAGTCAAATGTCCTGTTTTGACTTGAACACCCTTTCTATATTCATGAACAATGTTTATCAAATTGAGGTGGCATGTCTCAGAGTGCCCTGGAAGATGTGGACAGAAAGTTTTGTTCCTACAAGACTTTAGACGTTCTTCTGCAAAAAGAAATGTTCTGATATACATCTGGCATCAGCAAGTGCAGTACTCAGCATGTTTTCCTATGCAGCAAAATCCTCAAAAAAATGCACATAAACCTCATTTATGTCTGGCGTTTCATTTGATTGCTCCGTCTCTCTGATGTGTTTGAACTGTACTGTTTGATAGGGCTGACCTTTTCATGCCTCTTGAGTTTGAATAGATTTGACTCGCATTCTATGATCTGCCATCACAACAGTGTTCAAACCAACACTGAGACAGATACAGGCAGCCGCATACATGCGTGCGCACACACACACACACACACACACACAAACTCGTCAAGTGCAGTGACCTGAATTGCAGGAAGTAGGAGCTAGCGAGCAGAACAGGAAGCAATAGGAAGGTCATGAAGATCGTCACACACAGAGCCCACATTTATCAACTAGACAGCTTTCTGTGGGTGTGTGTACATTTTGAAGTAGGGGTTGCTGAGAGTTAACAAGGGTTAAATAAGGACATTGGGTGCTTTTGGGCTAGTCGCTGAAAGAAGTTTCCTTTTTGCAATACCTCAGTAAACGGTATTGTTCTGTTACATATCAAGAACTACGAAATGTAAAAGAATAAAAGAGTTTACAATGCAACAATACAAACAATTTCATGGTATTACTTAGGGTTTCTTGTTCTTTTAGAATGTTTGCCCTCATCACTGAGGCTCATTAAGGGTCTGAACCTGCAACAGGATTTCAAATGCTTTTTTTACAATCCCGATCCGTCCTGATCAGTATAAATCAGAATAAGAAGAGTAAAATAAGCCTTCGATAATCTCTTTAATAGGTAAATATTATTCATGTAAATTCTTGATACAATTGTGAATCTCTTTTTTAAATAAATATATTGTTTTTGTGCATGTTTGCCCCACGAGTGTAACTTTACAAAACTTGACAAGTTTCATGGAAGGAAAATTATGCTTCTGTTTCTGATTAGTAAACTCCACAAGAACAACTCTCTCTCCATTTAAAACTTTCATGCATTGGGTCTCTGGCTGATGCAGCGGCACAGACATTTTACACATAGTAAAGCCTCTAACCAATCATAGATGAGACTGAGTCTTTTAACTCTTGATGATACTTTTAACTAATCATAACACCGAAGGTGGGTTTTGTCAGAAAAAGACACAAAGCCTAACCTAACCTCAAAGGTGGAGAAAACCACTTCTCCATCTTCTGGTATAATTGTGGCAGAAGAATCACTTTTTGCATGCCATAAAACATATATTCTGATTAGACACTTTGTGGGCAGCATGGTTGCATGGCCTCGCACCTCCAGGGTCTACAGTTCTATGCCCATCTTGGGTCTGTGTACGTGGAGTTTGCATGTTCTTCCTGTGCTTGTCAGGTTTCCTGTGGGTACTCCGCTTCCCTCCCAAAATTATATGCTTGCCCTGGTTATGTAACAAATTTTTCACATTCTAATCTAATATAAGGCTCAGACTATGTGGCTCATCAAACATCCAAATTCATATGAATGAGAGAGTTTGGGATCACTTTCTAACTCCATGGTCATTCTTGATGAATATTTCTTTCTACATTTCCCTTAAACAATTAATGTTGTGATGTGTCTGCTACTTCTGCTCTGTAAAGCTTTGTAATGGCTCTAATCCGAGGTTCTGTTAATTGGTCATTTTTGAGTCTGGTAAATCTTAATGAACTTCTCCTCTGCAGCAGAGGTAAGTTTTGGTCTTGCCTTCCTGGAAAGGTCTTCATGAGAGCCTCATGATGCCTGATGGGTTTTGCAAATGCACTTGACAATACTGTACTTCCAAGAACGATTTTAGAACGGCTGACCCCCGTGTTTTGAAATAACTGACTGTTGTTGTTACATACAGTAACAACAAGACTCAGTACTTACTACTCTGTCCTCTTCCTCTATATTCGGTCTCCTGGTAAGGTCATATCCTCGTATGACTTTTCATAAAATTGTTATCCAGATTACACACAACTAATTTTCTCCTTTCCTCCCTCAGACACTCTCGGATCAACAATCAGATCACTCCTTCAGTCACTGCCTGCAAACTTGGAGTAACTCTGGATCAACTGTCATTTTCGCCACACATTGCTAACCTTACTCACTCTAGTCGATTTCTTTTTCACAACATCAGAAGAATTCGCCCATTTCCTTCTACAAGGGCTACTCAGGTGCTTGTTCAGTCCCTTGGTATTTCAAGACTGGACTACCGCAACTCGCTCCTGGCAGGTCTGCCTCGTCCACCATTCATCCTCTACAGCTGATCCAGAATGCTGCCTCACATCTCAATTTCAACCTTCTCCGACACTACCCCACTTCTCCGCTCCCTGCACTGGCTTCCTATACCTGCACACATCAAGTTCAAAACACTGATGCTTGCCTACAAAGCTAGTATGGCTCAGCACCCATTTACCTCTTAGCTCTAATCACACCCAGCACCGCACCATGTTCCCTTCGATCCTCCAGCACTGCTCAGCTGGTCCCACCATCTCTCAAAGATCAAGGAACACATGCATCTAGACTGTTTTCTGTTCTGGCACCTATTGTAGATGGTGGAATGAACTTCCATACACCTGCGTCTCTGTCAATTTTTAGCAACTACTAAAGACCTATCTTTTTCTTCAATATTCATGAATAACAATTAATAACAATTAATAAAACCCTTCCCAACAGTGTTTGACTGATGGTACTTAGTTAATAACCTTGAAAATCCTTGAAAATCAACTAAATTTGTTGTCAACTTCCGGAAGAGATGCATCAGTTTGTGGGAACAGTACACAAAATCATTCACAAACAACCATTCCCACATGTTTTGGGCCAAACCTTCTACACTGAACCTATTCAGCCACTAGTAAAATTCTGCGATGAGTGCATTATTGTAGCAGGGCATTATAAAAAGAAATAAAGGGAGTTTTTACTCTTCATAAATGTGTTTAAAAGCCCCAGTTTGATTTGAACACCCCTTGTATATCAATGAGATATCAGCAATTAATTTGCTCTGATACACAAGAGATCTGTCCCACAAATGTCAACCCACAGAACCGGACTACTTGGACACCAGGACGTTCAGACTTTAAGACTTGGCCAGGATGAAAGAATTAAAACAATACAACAGGATGAAACGTTTTTGCTGGTGTAGAAATAGTCTAGCAAGCTTGATTCCCATCATGCACTGCTCGCCTCTTACTATCCCTCATTCTTGTTAAGCTTTTGAATTTTCTCTGCCTCATCTACAAGTACTGCTATTTGCCAAGCATTAACATGTTCTATCTCTGTTCTACCATCTTTTCTAGAAACAAAGACAAGTCTTCTGTGCCATAGAGGAGGAATAGAACAAGGAACAATAAAAACAGAAAATCCCTAGAGAGAAAAAGGACAAAAGAGGATGCTTAAAGATAGAACAGCAGTGGGTTATGTTAAGAATTCATACAGACTTTAAATACACAAGACAAGCCAAGAACCAAACAATGACTTTGGCCATAACAAATCCACTGCTCTTGTTCTTTGTGACTTTACACTCCCTACTGAGACTTACAAAGTCAGAGCGAGATGCTAATCAGAGCTGGTGTATTGTAGATTCTGAGTCATGCCTGCCTAAGTTATGTACACTACTGTGAGCTGTGCTGTTACACTATGAAGTCAAGCAACCCCACTGCAGTAGTCATGTGGTGCTTAATACTGTGTTCAGAACTCAGCAGACAGTCTGCTGCTGTAGGCCGTTAGCTTTGGATATCCTACATTGTCTTTCCCCCTTTCTTAAACGCGCACACACTCATAGGCACTCTCTTTCTTGTACTTCATAATATGGATCTCTCTTGTCAAAGCACTTGACACGACGAGACTGTACTTGCCCTTGGAGGAACCAGGATACAAGCAGCATTTTTTTTTCCCTGTACAGAAAGCAGAGAATTCACAATCTGGGTGTCTTTCCTTCCCTCCATTCGTCCACAGAGACATTTGTTCTCTCTCTCCCCTTGGCTCTGTCCTTCCCCAAGCACAGGAATAATGAGCGTCATTACCGGTAGCAGGCAGGCGCCATTGTCCATGAGGATATTACCAACCACTGCTCTCAGTCAATTATTCAGCTCCTCCACACACAGAGAGAGAGAGAGAGAGAGAGCGATGTGCTACTTACACTGTGTCTAAGTAGGCCAAAGAGACACAAAGGAAAACACGCAGCAGAGAGAACCGGGACCGCCTGTGTGCCGGAGGAAAGAACGAAAACAGACTTCAGCCTCGTTTAGTCTTAACGTCACTGCATGACCAGGGTGATACAAATCCTAATCTTATCTTAGAAAGACATGGCTGCTCAGATCTCTCTATTCACTACTGTACTCTCTGAGCTGACTTTAACAAAATCGGGGTTACGCTAAAATTAGTACAACAGTGTTAGAATATTTAGAACACCCTCCTGTAACTTCTGAGCTGCACTCTTGTAACTCCTGTGTACTCTGACAGTTGTTAAAATTGGGTACATGCTTCAGACTCCTTGTCTCACTGAACTGATTTGTTTTATCCGTATAGGATTACTGAGATATCATTTTTGAACAGAGACCCGAGAAGATACTCCAAACCTGTGAATATGTATATGTATACTGTAGATGGGTGAAAATGTGAAACCACAATGTATGTGAGGCCTTCTGTTAGATGGCCCATCCATATATTATTGAATAGACTACAAGCCAAACTTACATTAAAAGCTAAATCCCCACAAATTTTGTCCTGAACATTTCAGTTGACCTTGATTTCTCCTTATTTTTCCCTACGATTTTATAGGATTATGCATTTTATAGGAGTAATACACCAATCAACCATAACATTTAAACATTATGACCAATATTGTGTAGGTTCCTCTTGTGGCAACAAAACAACTCTGTTAGCGGCAAGTCCTTCAAGTGCTGCAAGTTGAAAGGTAGGGTAGACTTGTTTGTCCAGCATGTCTCATGGATGCTCAATTGGCTGAATCAACAACCTTGAACTGTTTGAACTCCTGCTAAGCCCCATACACAGCAAGCTGTGATGCACGGAGTGTTTTGATATCATCCTATCATGGCCGGCATTAACTGTTTTCCAAAGATTTGTCCTGGATTGGCTTTTCCGTGGGTTTGGACCAGTCAGGCTGGCCTTTGGTCTCCACACATAACTGAGCCTTGGGTGAACATGGCTTAATCACTCCACTTTAAATAAACTCAGAGCAAGCGAAGCATAAAGGAGCACAGATAACTAACTTACTGTCTTAAGTGTCAGAAATAGATGAAAATTATTCAGAGCAGTGATTACGTTCTTGTGTTGAGTGTAAATATTGTCTACTTTACATTACTTATACTATACTTAAAGTATTGTTAGGTAGCAAATAGTAGTTCTCAAACTTCTAAAATATTTTCCTGCAAATTATATGGCTGCAATTTAGAATTTTAAGTAAAAATTAATAACACTGTACTGACCATGCATCTTAAGTTGCAATTCTGGTAATATCCTTTCACATGGGCTTTCTAGCCATAAAGGAGAGCATACATCATGGTTTTCCACTCTGGTCCCCTATAGGACCCCTATACACTGCACATTTTTGTGTTTTCCCAGCCCCCAACTCCCAGCATACCTGATTTAACAAAGCAGCTAATTAACAGCCTTTTCCATGACCAGGGTTGAGGACACGCTGGTGTACCAAACAATATGTGTGGACAAGAGGCATGTCTGCTGTCCAACTCTGCATGATCTGGCTCTGATGTTGACCCACTGTGCAAATAGTCAGGACAGCAACTTTCAATTTAACTTTAGAGGCAGTTTAACATTAACATCATATTAGCAACAAAATAACACAATGCAAATCCATATCAATAGCAAGTATATATAATATGTATAAACAAATATTAGCCCTATACATAGAACATTTTGCCTTTAAGCTTGACATTATGTGATCGTATTGGCAGATAAATTGGTAAACTTCTAGAAGTAAATCTCGGCAGGGTATAATCATTTTTATTTTACCCATATAAAGCAGGACAACGCAAACACAAAAGCAACAGCACAAACACTCATGATGGTTCCACATGAGACAAACTTTGGGTCACATCAATAACTGACAGCTTTCTAACATAACGTGTCAGTACTTTTTACACTACTATTACTTTAGCTACTGTGGACAGTTGAATCCAAAACATTCCTATAAGGCAATATGACTGTATATTCTAAATATGTAGTAGAAATTACAAAAAAAAATAAAAACTAGCTACGTTTACAGAATGCTAACATACTTTAGATACAGTTAATGAATTTATAGTATATGCATGTTTGATAGGGAATTTAAAACCTGAATTAGTTAAATCTTACAACTACAGTATGTATTTAACAGGTTAACCCAGAGATATTTCTATTGTTAATTTCAAACTCATAGATTGTATAAAATTATGTCACCCATAGGTTTTATAAAGAGCGGTTTTGAAACTCAACTGTGAAAGCTCTGGCAGTCGCCATCTTGGCAGGAGCTGACTTCAACTAAACCCCAGGTTAATCTATAACTGAGCAAATGGGGAGAGAAAATGGAGCCTGGCTGTTGGTTGGAACACACACCTACGACAAGCTGTCTATCTTTATCTTTCTACTATGCTAAGATGGCTAATGTTAATTTATATGCTAAAGTTACATTCCATTTGATTGAACTTCTTCGTCCATACCCTACATGCCGTCTTGTGTCAACGCCTATTAGTGAAATTTCTAGTGAAAAGTAAAACTACAATGATTCCAGGTAGCTGGTTAGCTAATGTGATGCATAGCAGACAGCTATCGGTTTGATACCTGCAATGTAGCGGTCATTCAATTCGGCCATGCTGTAATTATTCATAATTCTATGGCTTAATATACTTTTAACTGGTGAGTTACATAAAAATATACCACAGCCGTACAATTTATGTAAATGGGAAATCTAGTTATGAAGACCAAAATCATTCATGATAACATTTATTTCTGTTGTAAAGTTTGACATTTTAACATGGGGGGTCTATGGGGATTGACTCACTTTTGGAGTCCTAGAGGTCATTTGAGGAACTGCACATTTGGCACTTCCGCATTGGTCTTATTTTTCCACTGAACAGGGGCCCAAGAGGATGATAAAGAACGAGCTAAAATGCTAATTAAAAATACTAGCTTACACTAAGTTGATAACAAGGATTAGTGATGGTGTCCTCACCCCTGGCAGTTAATTTTAGGCTTCTGTCTGAGCAGTGTGAAAAAAAAAAAAAAGAGGGAAGGAAACGGAGAGAGCGTATGAGGTCAAGCTTAACGAGCGTGCCGCTAAAAGTACACCACTGACTGACGTAATCTGTGGAAGTTATTAAGCTGATGTTATTAAAAGTTGAGAAGACTTCGGTAAGAACCTCACAATGTAGCTGATGTGTGCCGTAAAAGGGATTGCGGCCTCAGGTTCTGCCCCTCAGCTGGAGAATCACCATGATGTCGGGGGAGGGGGGAGGTTTAGCCTGATGTGTATCGTTGCTGAATATGGACTGTGTAAAATGGTTTAGATAAATGCATTCGGGGGTTTTAAAAATAATTCCTGACAGCATGGGAACAGGGCCAGTGAAGCCCTTTTTCCATGGAGATAACTGCAGCATATAGGATTTGTACCTAAGTCCACTTATTTTATACAAACTAGCAGCCACATGGACTAGTCTAATGTTCTTTCTTTTATCAGTTTGGGCTGCCAAGCTCAGAGTTACTGGGTAATACAGATTCAAAGGCTTTAATTTACTGTATATAGATAAACCTACTTTTCAATGCTTGATGCTCGAATGAGTTATTACTTCGGAAGCATAAGAGCAGAAACAGAAATATCACAATGTTTAAACTTGGTTGTTAGCTTAAAAGTGATAGAGCACACGTGTGTTCACCTCGAAGTCTGTTTCATTCAGCTCATGCTAACTTAGCTTTTATGCTGAAATAGGATTTTTTTTTACTCTAGAAGTCACAGGAGGCCTGGAGACTGAATCAGGTTTTAATCTGATTTATTCCTGATTCCAAATCCTGAAATGTATAGCGCAGTGTAGAGAGAAGGGAAAAAGTAGCACATCTACTCTTAGCATTGATAAGCTTATGT
>JAOVVA010000035.1:5015043-5030739 GCA_028565275.1 Leiocassis micropogon
CCAGCTGAATTAGCCCTCAGATAATGCAGTTTGTTTTTTATCTTAAACTCGCTCTGTTGCAGTCCTTTTCCAAACGTGCCATTTCAGTGTTAGTTGAAATGAGTTACTGCTGAGCAATGGCCTTCCAGTGAACAGAAGAGCTAAGCAACAAGCCAGGGGTGGGGCTCTTCTTATATAAGGTCACATTGAGGGGAAAAAACCTAATAAGTCTTTAAGTCCAAAAAAAGAGAAGGGGAAAAAAATCTGGGTTATTTTTTTTGACATGTTTGTATTACACATATATTTGAGACAAACTATTTAAATAAAACTACCTTTTTCATACTGTAATAGATCACATTTAACAAATACATTGCTCCCCTCACTGGACTGATGTTAAAATTTTTACTAAAATATAAAAATATATAAGTACAGTGGAACCTCGGATTGCGAGTAACGCGGTTTGCGAGTGTTATGCAAGACGGGCAAAGATTTTGAATTAATTTTGACTTGAAAAACAAGCAAGTCTTGGTTTACGAGTACTGAGTATCATGTATCACGCACGCATCAAATGTAAATTGCAAGGTCCATATGTTTGTTTGTTTTACTTTAAAGCAGTGATTCCGTTAGTATGCGCTCACGCAAGTGTCATTAGCGATGTTCCCTGCTAATTTTTCTGACAAAACAGTCTTTCCGTTAATGTGTGTGTGTGTGTGTGTGTGTGTGTGTGTGTGTGTGTGTGTGTGTGTGTGTGTGTGAAAGGTTTACTGTGTATGATGAGAAGGGAGAGGCTGATTCCTCCTCTTACTTCACTCACATACACAAACATTTTTTTTTACTTTTTGGACTGTGGAACGAATAATCTGAGTTTCCATTATGTCTTATGGGAAAATTCGCTTTGATTTACGAGTGTTTTGGTATATGAGCCCACTTCTGGAACAAATTATGCTCATAATCCAAGGTTCCACTGTATGACCAAATTGAATCAGTGAGTGTTATATACACTTTCAGCAATAAAGCTTGACAATATACACTGCACTAAAACCACTTATACTGTACCAACCTGCCAGCCAATATACCAATATTGTGTTCAATTGAAGGATAAAGATAACACAATCACATTTCTGATTTTCTAAATTTAAGAAGAAACTTAAAAGAAAAAGGGAGTGACAGAGAGGAAGTGATGTCCTGCTTATTGATCCGATAAAAAACAGACACAGAGTAGCAGAATTGCAGCCACAGCGGATCACTTCTTTTCTTCTTCCACCACACGTTGTGGATCAGCGGCATGGCAAACAATGAAAACAATAGTGTTTTAAGGACTGACATTGTTGCCTTAAAGATTTACTGTATGCATGGAAAAACAACTGCTGTATAATTGAAAGCGTAATACTCATTGCTCATACATGTTTAATAGTCTTTATTAACTAGTGCCAAACTAAAAATCTATTGAAAAATCCTGATCCCTGTCTAGACCTTCCATCCATCTAAAATTCTACACCATCCATAGCAACAGTTTCCTCCCTTCTGCTAGTGCACAGGTCTGACCCAAAAATAATGCTGAGGAGGGTTATAGGACGTTTCTGACCCTTGGTCTTCTGTGACTGTCCGTAATGAAAAACAATTGTCCTGCCATCACGGTGTGGGCAAGACAATCAGGAGGAATCAATGAGAGCAAGCAAGCAGACATGGTACCTTCTTTGGCCTGCTTTGGCCTGAATCCAAGGCCTGAACCACCAACACAGCATTTTCTCATTACAGGGTGAAACAATTTGGTCACACAGAGGTCACAAGGACTTGGGTAGGGTGACTGGGGTTTAAAAACTCTGGGAGGTGGGACGTGCCGGATTGAAATAGGAGCTAGCAATAAAATAGTGAGTCAGTGCTCATGGAGGGCTTTTAGACAAGGTTAGCTGCACAAACACAAGTTTTGATATAGAGTATATTCAATTACTGTATACTGATTGTTTTATTGTACACACACACACACACACACACACACACACACTACCTAATTGGGAGCTTCCAGGAGAAAATGTGCCTTTAACTGGAGGACACATTCTCTTCGTATTAAAACTGTAATAAGTGACATTAATGTAAATCGACATTGCAAAGTAAAACAGTAATGAGTTAAAGCTATTGGTAGTAGTGTGAGCACGATGGTGTAGCGGTTAGCACTGTCGCCTTGCACCTCCAGGGTCTGGGTTCGATTCCTGGCCAGACTCGATCTCTGTTTCTGTGTGCATGGAGTTTGCATGCTCTCCACGTACTTGGTAGGTTTCCTCTGGGTACTCCGGTTTCTTCCCAAAGACCTGCAGATTAGGCTAATTGGTGTTTTCTGGAGTGGACTGTACTGTACATGTGTGAAATTACTTTTAATTTATGTGTGTGTGTTCTCCTTTGGTCACAACAATGGCTACATCCTTGGTCATCATTTGCAAATGTTAGAATCCACCAGAAACTCCACTCTCCAGAATACACCAAGGTCTACAAACAGACCCCCGATCCCCAACCTCTCTTATTCTAAATTACACTCACCTGATTTAAAGAGATTTTGCATAGTTATGCTCATTGTGCTCTTACATACAGTCTTGCATTCTGTAACTAGTTTTGATCTTGTTGCCAATGTTTCCGTAATATGTCTAAATGCATTTGCATCCATTTCCAACTCCACTGCATGACAGTCACATCCTAGTTAAACTGTCTTATGGCACTTTCTAAACTATACCACAGGGCCATGCAGCAGCATTTTGGTGGCTCATTTATAAGTCATTTGACGAATGAAAAAGGACATGTGTAAGGGCAGGATACATCAATACAACACGCTGTGTGTGTTGTACAGGGCTTTCTGACTTGTCACTACTACAATGTGTCCTAAAACAATGGACGCATAAGAGTTTGGAAGGTTAATGTGAAATTATTCAAATGTATTCATATGCTAATCTTTCATCCCCAGATTGTCGACAGCCGTGAACGCTGGCGTGTCCAGATCCTTGTGACTGGAGTAATACATCAGTTCACGCTCTGATTATTTGGCTCAGATTTTTCACAAGGAAAAAAAAATGGAGATGAACATTTAGGGGAATAAAAGTATTTAGTAAGGCACTGCTGGTGTTATTCAAAAGTAGGAAAGACAAGACTAGCTTGATGAAGCAAGAAAAATTTTTCAGAAGCCAAATGTGTGATTGTGAAAAGGAATGGAGAAGAAGAAAAATTCCACCTATCATGAAATAACCAGTTAACCATTCATTAGCCCTGCATCACCCTGCTGTCTGCTCTCAGCACTTCCATCGCGATAACTACAGGAGCATAGCCGCATCTGCCTGAGATGGACAGCATGTCAGAGGGTGTTGGCAAATTCCTCAGTATTTCTCTGCCACCTCTAGATGTGCAAAAAAGAATAAAAATAAAACATGAGGAAAAGATGGCAGGATTCCATGGCAGAAGTTTCCATCCTTTTTTGGTCTTTGAACTTCTAAAACAGAGTAGTATGGTCTTCTAGTTTATATTTTATTTATCTTTAACTGTTTTTATAATGTTTTAATTAAAAATGCAGCAGAATATCATTTGAACATTTGAATCCTAAAATAAAGTGGAACCTGAGATTGCAAGCAAAACAAGCAAAATTGAAAAATAAATTTTAGCTTTATCAACAAGTGAGGTCTCGATGTACGGATAGTACGCATGCGCTTTGTCTGCCGAGCGCCACATGATCACATCTGATCCAGTGGTTCTTCTCTCTCGCGCGCACAATGTGGGATTGTGGGTAGTCGTCTCTCATGCTCAGTCTCAATGCATGTGTTATGCCAAAACACTCGTAAATCAAAGCAAATGTTCCTATAAGAAATAATGGAAACTCAAATTATTCATTCCGCAGCCCAAAAGAATAAATACATCAAAATAATTAATACAAAATATATAGTAAAAATAAAACAAATTAACCTGCACTTTACCTTTAAAAAAAGTAAAAATAAATCCCGACAGTGTTTCCATTTATGCACATAGGCGCTGTGTGTGCGAGTATGTGTGTGTATGTGAGCGAAATAAGAGGAGGAATCAGCCTCCCCCTTCTCATCTTACACAGTAAACCTTTCTCCTCTCTTATTTGAATTTGAGTGTGTGTGTGTAAAGAGGCACGTGTCAAATTACACGCACGCACACACATGACAGAGAGGGAGAAAATGGATCTTTAACCTCTCTAATGAGACTTACTTTTGCTTTACACACGCGCAACCATGTGTTATAAGAAACAGTACACGTGCAGTACAGAGATGCGCACTAAGACCCAGCAGGGGGGTTATCCTCAATTCTGCAGCGCAAGAGAGAGAAAAACCATTGACTCAGTTGTGATCACGTGATGCTCAGCGTCAAAACAAGAAGCGCATGCGTGATACATGATACTCGGTACTCATAAACCAAGACTTGCTCGTTTTTCAAGTCAAAATTTCAAATCTTAAAATTTCAAATCTTAAAATTTCTAAATTTAAAATCTTTGCTCGTCTTGCGGAACACTCACAAACCGCGTTACTCGCAATCCGAGGTTCCACTGTACTTGCTAGTACTGAATGCTAGTCAGAAACTCGAATCTGAACAGATCCCATTAATAGTGAATAAATCTGAGAGCATGAAAAGTAAATGAAAATAGCAGATATGGATTAGCAGCAGCAGCAGCAGCAATAAAGCTCTTGAAACAGAAACAAAAAGATTTTATGTTGTGCCAGGAGCACAAGGACCAATATAAAATGAATCTAAAGCCTTGAACCAGCTGGTTGAGTAGATAAATGTGATGTTATTTTAGTAGTTCACTTTTATTTTTGCCAGAGGAATTAAATGCCCTTTTTTTCTGACATGAGAAAATCTCAAGGAGGTCTAAAGGAAAAACACAGTAAGGAACTCTGGCTGCCTGATATCACACACAGGGCACTAATAAAATTATGGCAAAAAATAGAGGCAAATGATCCATGGTTTGATATCCTGAACTCAGCTTACTCTCTGTGTGGAGTTTCACATGCTTTCACTCATGTCCATGTGGGCTCCTCTCAGGTTCTTCCTTCTACCATTTAAAAACAGACCAGGTGCTGCATCCCTACCAGGGATGTACCATTTACAAGGACCCTGACTAGGATAAAGCAGTATGAACTGAGGATGAACTACGTGACTGATTTATAGGGGTCATAAAAACATAATATGGTTTTGTCTACACCTAGGGAAACTAGAATATAATTCTATTTCATGTATAAGGATCTGAACATTTAGAGCAATAAAAACACACAGATACACAGTCAGTAACACTGCATTACACCCCTCTACACGCTGGCTGCTTTAAAATGGTGCCCCCTAGTGGTGAAAGCTATTTAAATCATCAGTACTTCCTCAAGATATGAAACTAGATCTGAACATGGGATGTTCACAAACAGCCAGTGTTTAATAGAAAAGGAGGTGCAAAACTGATTGATGTCAAGCATAGTATAGTGATAAGACTCTCAGCCAAAGTAAAACAGTTAAATGGTGCAAACATTTTAAAAAGGGCCGTACTTCTGTGAATAACGATGGTACGGACCTTTTCAAATGTTTGCACCATTAACAAATGTTTGCCCCCAAGGGGACTCGGAGCCCACTACAGTTATTCCAGTGAACATTGAGCATTTGGAATGCTAGACCCTTAAAAAAAAACTAACAAATAGTGTAACTTGTCATCCACTTGTGGATGAGACGCATCAGTCTATGGTAACCACTTGCACATTATAGGAGCTCAGATGAGAGTTAGTACCAGATCATCGGTATAGTCCTAACCTCACTCCAAGCCATTCCCACATGTTTGGTCCATTAAAGGAGTTCCTGGGAGGCCAGCGTTTCACAGAGCCGATCAAAGTCCGATCATGGCTCCAATCATGGGTGTACTGAGAAAACTTTCTACCTTGATGGTATCTAAGCACTAGTGAAATGCTGGAATAAGTTTGTTAGTGTAGCAGGGGATTACAGTATATAGAAAAATAAAGGGAATATTGACTCACATAACAGTGCCCTGTTATCCTGTACAATCGAAAGTACTGGCCTGACTTAAACGCCCCCCGTTCTTTGTAGAATTCATATTAAAATGTTTGTCTTGCTCATTAGTTCTCCCAGGAGTCTAGACAGCAGTTTCCTGTCAGTTGCTGGGTAGGGTCTGAGAACCATAGCAACAGCGCCTTAAATTACACAGACACACTTTTCAGCACCTTCACAGAGGAACCTTCTAGAGAAAACTGTCTCTATTTTTATTAACTGGGTCAGGATTTTGTACCCGAGGCAATAGGGGGAGACCAATTCCATAGGTGCAGAGCTTAAAGCATAAAAGAGCGCTTTTCTCCTTTCCATTAAAAGACATAAAACATAAAATTTCATATATTGCGATGACCAGCTGCCAAGTGCCACTGGGAAAAAAAGAAGAAAAAAACATCCAATGGCTGCCCCACATTCCTTTAAGCGCCTTTATGTCCACACATGTTCATTCTGGTGTCTGACCCAGGACCTGAACATTTTGTTATTTTGGAATGGTTGAATTGAGACACTGGAGACCCCTTTTTTGACACGAGAATAGAAATAACTGGATAGATTTTCAACAGCGGCAAATAATAATTGAATGTAGGTCATGTACAAGTACCGGCTTATGTGAGACGAAAAAAAAATCCAAAAACATGGCTATGCAGACAAATAAGGAGCATTGCTGTCAATTTCTCTAAAACAAGAAATAGACATCAATCTGTTGACATCTAGCGCTGAAAAGACGTTTAAAGCACTGAAAGAAATTGTAGCTGAAAGCACTGCAGCACTGGACATGGTGCTAGTCTCTGCATTGACCTTTTATTCTGACAAACAGCAGGTGGGTGGGTGAGGTTCTGAAAAGCAACCTATAAAAGGGGTTGTAGTTCAACTTAAAGAGCATTATGGGAAACTATCTGGACACCTACACACTGGGAAACCTACATCTGCTTGCCCACAGGCTTCTTTATTCCGACTTTAACGTAAAATAAAGAAGTGCTAAGACTAGACATCGGAAATCTCTCACCACTCTCTGCTTATTCAGCCTCATTTCTGTTTCGGATCCTTTTCCACAGCCAGCATCAAGTCTGAGAGAGCACAACCAGAGAAATCATTCCTCATACTGCATTGCTGATTTACATTCATCACCCCCCAAAAAAAATGTGTGACCAGACGGTCAGCCTCTTCATAAAAACCAGCAGCATCAGAAAGAACACACACATTTACTTCATCCAACCGTACGCATGACACCGGAGTCACAGGTTGAAAAGTTGTATTTGCTTTTTTTATTTAATTTTTTTCATTTAGGTTAAATGTTGTGAATAAGAAGCAAAACGGGTTATGTTTTCGGTAAAGAATTCGAGATGTTCACATCAACAGAGCAATTTTTTAGTACGGATCTCTTACACTGGATATTCATAGTCATTTTTTCACATGAAGTAAAAGCGCACCAGGTGAACACTGACTCTATATTACATTTATAGTTTATACTCCTACTTACCTCATTTCAATCCATCTATTTATCGTACAGTATGTACCACTTATCCTGTAGTCGCAGGGAGCATGCAGCATGTCCCAGGAAGAACAACACAGGATGGAGGTGCCAACCAGATGTGGCAATCAAAGCTTCATAAAGTAAGAATCCTACCACATATTTAATCCATCCACTCCTCACTAAACCAGCACAAAACAGGTGCCGTCACTAATCAGTTCATGTCTATCTGGCTAAGAGTTGAGCTAATTAAAATCAGCTGCTTTAGTTAATGGATGGAACAAATATGTGGCAGGACTTTTACTTGTGCAGCTGTTTTCTTCCCTCTAAGTTTAGTGTCAGTAAGAAAATTGGTAATACATTGGTGTATGTAAGAACCTCAGCAGCAACCTCATTTCCCCTCTCATCTGTTCCAACCACTCAGCATTTAGCATCACCAGTATACTAATTACCAACCTGATCATCTGTCATCATCTGCCCCTGTTTCTCACTGGTTCAAGCCATAAGTTAGATGTTTTGTATGTTTGAATGATTCATAGGTGGGTGGCACGATGGTGTAGTGGTTAGCACTGTTGCCTAGCACCTCAAGGGTGCAGGTTTGATTCCTGCCTCAGTGTCTGTGTGTGTGAGTTTGCATGTTCTTCCTGTGCATGGTGGGTTTCCTTCGAGTACTCTAGTTTCCTCCCACAGTCCAAAGGCATGCAGATTAGGCTGATTGGTGATCCTAAATTGCCTGTAGTGTGCGTGTGCCCTGTGATGGACTGGCACCTGTCCACGGTGCACTCCACTTCTCGCTCGAAATCTCCCCGTGAGCCTGTATACAGTATACTATATTCAGTGAGTGAGTAAGTGATTCATAGGTCAATGTGAGACAAAAAACTTGCCAAAAATGAGAGCCAAAAAAGTCCTTCATTAAAACATGCAAAAAAGTTTAGCTCTTTGAAAGCAAAACTTGAGAAATGAGCGGCAGCTTAAGACTTTTGCACAGTAATGTATGTGCATGTACTACCAGCAGTGTCAGCTCTGTGTATTTCATGCGTTTAACTGCAGTAGATTGATGAGGATTTTAGGCAGTAAAGAGTTGCTCTATACGCAGAGCAGTTTTTAGGGTCCATGCACTAGAAAATCAATGTTGATCTGCTTCAGATGTGGGGCATTCTGACGTTTTGTTCATGTACTCAGTATCGGCAAATACCCAAATGAAAGTACTTGTACTCAATCTGACGAAAAGTTAACAGAGCAGGCGATATTCGGATCCCCAACCACGGAGGTGTGAGGTGACAGTCATCAGGCCACCACACACTGGCACTTCTAGACCATTTAGCAATCAAGCAAGCCTGATTGCTTTGTGTCTGTAGCCAGTACGTGCCAGTAAACATTTTGTAATGTCCTGGCATGTATGATCTATGTATATAATAAAGTTAAATGCATCTTCCCAACTCTCTTCTATGTCTAAAAACACACACCTCTATTTCCAGCTTTCTCACATTTCCTCTCACTCCCTCCAGGCTTCTCTTCTCCTCTCCTCGTTCTAATTGACTTGGTCGGTGACAGCGAGCAGCTTGATGTTCTTTACGCAATTTTACAGCTAGTAATGAGTTTCTGCTTCGGCTCTCCCGTGGGACCAGCCGGCCCAGGGAACATGGTGTGTTCGAAAAGCAAAGGAAGCACTTAAGACCACGCTACCAATTTTCACTCAAACACACTGATCAGATACTGGCACTGTGTTAGCAGCCAGATGTTGACAGGCACTGCAGATCTCCTTGGAATCCCTGCTGACACACACCTGTCTAACAAAATACCAGGGAAGAGGAACATCAACTTTAATAACCACACTCAACCTAAAACAGGAATGATAAATATGTTTATTGCTTTATTCTTTGGCATTATTCCAGGACCTGGCTCATTCTCATAGAAAACACTTAAGAAAAGTGTATAAAATTTTCTTATTTTAAAAAATGAGAGAAAAAAAAAGTCCATCGGTTCCGTTGTGGCTGAATAAAATAATTTTTAATAAGCTAAAATAAAAAAGATGAGGAACTAACGGAGCAAAACATTTACCTGTCAACCTACTGTGACCAACTTAATAAATTTTCTGCAACCACAAGCCATATGAATTTTTTTAATTATTATTATTTATTTTAAACTATTTTAGCACTTTATTACAGTGGAACCTTGGATTGCGAGTAACTTGGTCTGTGAGCGTTTTGCAAAACGAGCAAATTTTTAATGAAATTTAACTTAATAAACAAGTGGGGTCTTGATACCATGCACTTTGTCTACCGAGCATCATAAACACACACACACCAATACACACGTGTGGCACGCACAAATACACACTAACGAAAACACTGCTCTGTCAAGACTCTTTTAAAAAAGTAAAGTGCAGGTTAATTAGTTTCATTTGTACTTTATATTTTGTATTAATTATATTTATATAAATATGTTTGGGTTGTGTATCAAATCATCAGAGTTTTCAATATTTCTTATGGGGGAAATTCACTTTGATATACGAGTGCTAAGATTTACAAGCACGCTACCGGAACAAATTATGCTCGCAATCCAAGGTTTAACTGTATATGTAAAAGTAACATATGCATGAGGAAAGCGACCTTGCCCTAACTAGTCTAACCAGACTAGTATAGTCTGACCAGTCTAGTCAACATGTCAGACTGTTAAAACAAAAAGAAGTCATCTGTAAAGTCTCTTTACCTTATACTATATTAAAAACACTAAAATACATCTGTGATTTGGACAAAAGAAGAGAAACGTTCAGTGATTCATTTGTCTGATTGTGTACCTGGTGCCATAACAACTCACGGAACAGCATAAACAGAAGAGTTTGTATATCTGCAAACAAAGTTTGGACTGATACTAAGGAAGGTGAAAAAAAAGAATCATTATTGGTGACGAGACATGGATTCATAAGCACGACCCTGAGAGTAAATGGCAGAGTATAGAATGGAGACGTCGTAAACTGCTGAGCAAGAAAAAGTTCAAAAGTCAACCATCAGCTGGAAATTTGATGTTCATAGTTTACTGGGATTCTCAAGGGCCAGTATTGGAACATTATCATAAAAAAGGTTCTACAATCAACAGTGCTCATTACAGTGAGATGCTTATTGAAGAGCTAAAGCCTAAACTTTGGATTAAACACAGAGCGAGGAGATTAAGGAGATGTATCATTCTCATGATGTATCTTTTTTTTCCTAAAATTTTATTTAAATAATTTGTACAGCCAGAGAGCAAATCATTTTTGACTCACCCTCATAATTATTTGCAACATCCTCAGCAAAGTACAGCGACAGGACCATTTTAAGTCTCGTCCAAGGATAGGCATTTGTCCATTAACACCATTTGGCGCTGCATTTAAAAAAGCTAGTTAAGAAAGCCATATACCTATCAATACTGTCCAGAGATGCCAAAGATTTCTCTGGGGTCCGTCTCACCTGAAATAGGTGGCACACTGGAAATGTGTTTTGTGACTCGATGAGGCCACATTTCAAATAGTTTTTGCAAACAACAGCTGTCATGTTCTCTGGGTCAAAAAGGAAAAGGACCATCCAAGCTGTTATCAGCGTCAGGTCCAAAAGCCAGCATCAGTCATGGTATGGGAGTGTGCCAGTGCCTGTGGCATGGGTAAACTGCATATCTGTGAGGGCACCATTAATGCATTAAAATCTGTTCTTTTTGGAGCAACATATGTTCCCATCCAACCACCATTTTTTTCAGCAACATCCCTGAATTTGGACAAAAAAAAATGGACAATGCTTAAATGCATTCTGCTCAGATTACACATACAGGGCTGCTAGGTGCTAGACTGCCCTGCCTGCTCCAAATGAGAATGTCTGATACATAATGAAGTGCATAATACAGGAACAAAGAATGTGTACAATCGAGCATAATGCATACTGGAAGAATGGGGGGAAATGCATAAACAGTTAACTGTTCCAAGCTTTTTACAGGATGCTGAAGCTAAGAGATTTGAGATGAGTGTATATTTTCAAGAAACAATTAAATTCACATGGTAATTCATAAAATAATGAGTTGTCATAGAGTTTTCAATATAGTACAGTGTGATGAGACTACAGATGACTGCTTTTTTTGTTTAGTTGCCAATTTCCATGAAGTCCCTAACATTTCTGGAATTGTGGTCATGGAACATGGGCAACATGGTTGCCTACGTATCACTGAAGTTTCTCATCCCTGTGATTGTGAACCTTCTGAGAATTTAACATTTGCAAGGTGCAGTATCAATGACAGACATTACTGAGAAACTAGTATACCTGTCAGTGAAATTGCTAATGTTCTGAAAGGTCAGTATAGGCTCGACATGCCCTTTTGTGGTCCTACTTTTTAATTTAAATTCCTAAATACAGTATAGTAAATATTGTTGCATACAACAAGTAAATATTATATACTCACTGTACAGTCATATTTATTTTTAACTACTATAACTAATAATTATGTTATTCATTATTATATTTTAATACAGTTGCATGAACAAGAACTTGTGCAGTAGCTGTTCCTTGTAGTTCGTAAATGATAACATTTTCTCAGGATACATTCAGTGCCTATCAACAAGAGGTCGGTACTCACACCGAGCATGGTACACTGGCTGATTTTGGGCTTTTGTGAAGAAAATATATAAAAGTAGCTTCATTTGACTGAGGACATTAAGCTAATCTGTACATTTATGATACAGTCCACTGCCTTGTTCATATGATTTTCACATTCATAGGTAAAGTAGCAGCTCACATATTTTACATTTTCATATCTTCCATACTCCTCATAGTGAAATATACATATAGGAAAATTTCATGTGACGGTCAGGACGGAAAAAATGGATCTACAGTGCTGTAAAAAAGTATTTGCCCCTTCCTGATTTTTTTTCCCCCCAGATTTTTCTCGGCACTGTACATGGCCAATATGCGCATGTTACATATCACTATCAGACTGACACACCGTTTATAATAAGATTCCTGACCATACAGAGAAATGAGAAATGAATAAAGTAAGTTTATCATATAAAATAACCTTTCTATTTTCTCTTCATTATTGGTTAAACCTCTTTACGCAGCAGGTTGATTTCTGTTAAGCCTTCTTTCCTGAGCAGAGGCTGCTGTTGTGCTGATATCGCCAACGCTGCCCCTAACGGAGACTTGAGTCCCTGCTGTGCTCCTGTTGCTCGTTCTCTCTCCGTCAGTTTTTTTTCTTTGTTTTTTTCTTTCTCGACATCCTCAAGCAACAGTTGCACACTCTTGGAAAAGACAACACGGGGATCTGGGTCAGTAAGAGCAGGGCAGCCGCATCTCGCACGGAGCTCTATAGCCTGAAAACAAGTGGATACACAGAACACACATGACTTTTGATCTTACAGTCAACGATTACACCGCTTCTAGAAGGTGGATGGTCAGATGTTTCAGATTTATACAAGTATAAATCAGACAAAATGTACACAGGCTTAAGGTTATAACGTTTATATTCACTCCATGCAAACCACTCTACTGTGGATTGATCTCTTACCTCCCTCTTGGTCATTGGACAAAAGCTAGCATACAAGAGCTACAGGACATAATAATGGTATGCGAGAAAGGCTGTAAGACCGTGACAGCACTGGAAGAACAATAAGCACAGCTAAATGCTTAACAAAGCACAGCTAAATGCTTTTGCAGGTCAAATCTTTATTCCTCCGTGAGATCGAATATCAGAGGCAGCTCTCCAGCAAACTCTTTTCATTAGCCAGGCAAGGAGACAGATTTAAGGAGCTCAGAGATGTTTGAAGATCAGGCCATTAAAAGAAACTCAAGGCAATTGATGATAGAGTGCTTGTCCAAAGCTTATTGGGTAACATTTAGCCAAAGGAGCACATTAGAGATTAGAGGAGGACATCATTCTGTGGTTCCTTTTGGGTAAGGATATAACAGTTTGAACATCATTTAAGGGCAGTATTTTTGTTTCTCCTTGGAAACGAAAACTGCAAATACAGGCTATTACATAATACCATTATTGTGCGGAATAAAAGAACACAGTCATGAGAGTAAAAACTTCAAATTTTTAGAGATAATTCCCTGCTACACTAATACACTTATCCCAGCATTTTACTAGTGTTGAGAAAGTTTTGTCAGAACCATGATCAGACAGCCTGCTTTAGGTCTGAAACACTGGCCTCCCAGGAACTCCTTTAATTGCCCAAGCATGTAGAAAAGTGTTAGAGCAAGGTCAGGACTGTATGGGAATATGGCAATAACCTTCCTGTAATGTGCAAGTGTGTGGTGGCCAGTATGGGCTTGATTATTGTCCTACAAATTCAGGATGGCTTTGATAATCAAAGCAGGCCATTTTTTTCTGAAAGTGTTCCCCTCGCTGAATGCTCACAGCAAGGAATGCAGTGGGCTCCGAGCCACCTTGGCCGGGATTGCATTCACACGGATTCTACAATGGCTAAGAGTCTCATAACCATACTGTGCTTTAATTTACCTGTAAATATCAATTGGTTTTACACCTAATTCAGAGATTTTTCATCATAAGTCCCGGATTGATTTGAACACCCTTTAAATGCACATGATGTAAGTGATGTTGTATAAGAGCATCTGCTATTGTACAAGAGTAACTGCAAATGTACTTGACAATAAAGTTATTCTATAATCGATAATCAATAATATTCAAAGAGAGAGATAGAGAAATATATAATATATATATAATAAATAATTTTTAAATAATAAAAATAGTAAATCATATAAGAGGATAAGCACATAGAAAATTCCCAGAATTTTCATGGGAACATTTTACCAAGATGTCTCGCTCCTTCTATCACTCCACTACAGGTAAGTGGATGCTGTCACTCAGTGCCGCAGTGCTGCTTTGAAAGTATGAACACCATTCACACTCCCCCCAGTTTCCACAGGGCTGAGAAACTGCTTTTTTTTACCAAAGGAGTAAGAACCGTGTAACGAGCAACAGTGGAGCAACTGGACTGACTGTTAACTGTGGTACTGGTAATTAAATAGCACATGGTGGATGTGTCTCTTTAATTAAAGGGAAAATGAATGAAGAGAGAGTGGGGTCTCTTACAGGACTAAGAGTGTGAAAGGACACGCACGTATACACACACACACACACACACACACACAAACCAGCTTGATGGACAATTAACATCTTCACCATCTGTTCCCCCTGTGTTTGAGGCACCTCAGTGCCAGTATACAGGCAGGATCCTTTCACTCACTGCTTCAGGTTCACACTGAAGGTTAAGTAAGCCCCTGTGTGTGACTAGTACACACACACACACACACACACACACACACATTTCCCAGCCACCTCAACCAATTTGCATCGTATATTAAAGAGCCATTTGGTGAAGCCAGTGGCTTGTGACGAGAGAAATAGCTGTGCATGTTTCTGTAAATGAGTGTCCTCACTCACTCATACACTCACTCATACACTCACTCACTCACTCACTCATACACTCATACACTCACTCACTCACTCATACACTCACTCACTCACTCATACACTCACTCACTCACTCACGCATACACTCCCTTTCTTTCTGTGACAAACTGTGCTCCTTATCTACACACACATACATATTGATTCATCAACAGCAAAAGGGAAGGTGTTGGTAGGGATTTTAGACTGAGATGAGATGTGTGTGCACCTGTGTACCCGAATCCTGGTACCTGGTACCAAAGTTTGGTAAATTTATGCCCGGGCACGGATCAGTGTACAGCATCCACAGGCACGGTTTGAATCAGGTATGAAAGCCAGTCATTCCTGAGCATGGAAGTGGGCTGTTTAGGATGTGAGGTCATCAACGCTGTCTGTCTAATCTGAAATCTCTGAGTGCGCAGCACACACTAATCTCTTCTTCTGACCTACACAACCACAGCTGATCAAGCAGGAAGGCAGGCGAGAGAGTCATGCACAGGTGCAAAGGTTGACTTCCTTGTGCACTCCGCCTTTTTGTCTCACAAACCAACTAGGTGCATACAGTCACATGCTGTATCGATGAGTATAAATAGGTGAGTGTGTCCTGGTAAGACAACAATATTCCTAATGTGAAAGCTGCCCATAGTGGAAGAGTGGCGCATGGTACAAATCCACTGTGCCTAGTGTGAAAGCAGACTTAAACTCCATTCTGGCTTTAAAGATACTGATTTAAGGAGAAATAGCCCAAAGCTATATATACTCAGCAAAAAAAGAAA
>JAOVVA010000035.1:5035009-5049923 GCA_028565275.1 Leiocassis micropogon
TAAGTGCATGAATATGCAAGTGTATAGATGTTCCTAATCAAAGTGACTGTCAAAACTTAAGTGTTTTTACATAAAATTCTTCAATCTATGACAATGGAAATAAGCTTGAAATGTTTTCAGAGAGGTACTGCGTTTTCAAGAAAGAAGAATTTCTGATTATGCATCATACAGTTAGTTTTTAAATGAGTAATCTGACTGGACGAGAGGGTTTCCATGAGCAGTGATAATAGATGGTAACAGCACCAGGACGTTTAACTCTATCCATCACTCCATGTCACCGGTGCTCTAATAACCACTAATCACACTAACTCTTGGTCACCAGTATGGGTGAAAGTAGGTCTGTATGGACTGTAGTACTGACTGCCAAATCCCACATTCAAAACCAGTCACAGAAGCACTTTCAGCAACACTTTACCTCCTTAATAATTGCTTCAAGTAGATACGAATCACCATTGAACTATCCGTGTTCTTTTATTTTACGGTTACAAAGCTAAGTTTTTAACACAAGGCTGAATGCCAAATCACTCCCCAACCCTTGATCAAGGGCACTACTTGGTGTGTGTGTGTGAGAGACAAGGAAGTGTATACCATACATAGCACACTATGTGGAAATATATAGAGAAACTTAAGAGATTTACAATGACTGTACAACACGGTTTATTCTCCTCACCTTTTAGCTACATAAATCCAGTAAGGATTAACGACTACTTTCACCCTTGTTAATTACAGTCGGTCGCCAGCTCAATCAGCCAAATTAGTTAGTTCCTCCAAGCGTGGAAGGGTTGGTTAAATAACTGGCTAAACAAATCATAATCTGTTGATAATAAATGGTGTTTGTGAAACTTTTGTTTAAAAGCACTATCACACTCATCAAGGTCGTGCTGTTGAACTGAATATCAGCACAGCTTTGATGCCTTCGGCACTTAGCCTGCACCCTCATATCTACAACCGCATCACAGTCGTGCTGATTAACTGGCACGGCATTTAAATAGTTCTGATTGCTCATGGACGCAACAAAATGAGTTACTTTTTATCATATTTCCTTAAGAATCTAAGAACAGTGAATTAAACTATTTTTGAATGGCATCTGTAAGACTCATGTCGGTCTCGCACACAGACTGATTTTAAAATTCACAAAATCTATAAATTAGTTACAATAGGATAGGTTGAAAGCATGCAGGAGTAATGTGTTCACTTTTTCAATGCATATGTAGCAATATTTAAAAAGGTGGTTGTTGTGAAGGACAGAAATATACTAACCCATACGACTGCCTGTACTTGAACACCACCCATTCTGCTCTTCTCATCACTTCCGACACGTCTGGAGGCTCACTGGAGACTTTATATTCAAACTTGTACGGAAGCTCTAAGACAAACCCATACAGCACAGAATAATATATTTTACACAAAAATGTATACTGAAGGTCTTTAAAAAAAGTATTTTACACCTGGGGAAATAAAATCTCCAAAACTATGTATTGTGTATAGTTTGCACTTTAAGTTAAAAAGAAGTTAAGTACACACTCTGAGTGCCAGCAGATCCGATCTCTTCCTGCACCAGCAGACACGTATTCTGAGACACAGGGGACAAGTTGCTGGGGTTGTACGGGCTTACAATCATGCCTATAAAGGGAGCTCCTCCTCGAGAGAAATAATTCTGAAGGTCAGAGAAAACAGAGAGAGAGAGAGAAGTTCATTACTGCTCTAGATGTAGACATGGGCATTCCCAGGTGTGCTGATCTCCGATGTGCTGGGACTTTTGATTGTGCAGAGTAAAAGAATGCAGTTATGAGACTAAAACTCCCTTTATTTCCCAATATAATCCCCTGTTACACTAATGCACTTATCCCAGTATTACACGATCACTTGGATACCATTAAAGCAGAAAATTCTCTCAGTACATCTGAACCAGGATCTGACTATCTGCTTTTTACGTCTGAAACGCTGGCCTCCCAGGAACTCCTTTAACAGCCTAAACATGTGGAAATGCCTTGGAACGAGGTCAGGATTGTACAAGGATTGCATGTCAAGTTACAATTATAAAATCATCCTAAGATTTTTATACAAATGCCACAGAATGTCATTCAAGCACAAGTTTGTCCTTTTCTAATTTAGGATAATTGGTGTCAGGTGTGAATGCATGAGGTCACTATGGAGCGCTGGAGAATAAATCTGATTTTCATCCTCTGTTCGTGAAGTAGATCAACTTTGGGCTGGCGATTGTGCCACTTTGTCACTCAATCCAGGGGTTCCCCTCGCACTCCACTTCCTGGTTCACTGCCTGGTTCCCGCCCACATACCCCTCTCTGCGTCATAAGGGATCTTCCCATTCTGAGGCTTTATTTATAGAATATTCTCTGCCTTTCTCCTCCTGTACTTAAAACATCTGATTCACCGGTGTTTTAATGGAACTCCTTAAAAGGACTGCCTGTTTGCTATTGAGTTCCCACCTGTCCAGTCTCACCCATGACATTAACTACTAGTGGTAGAGATTAGCCCTGGGGCTGGTGTAGAGTTTCAGAGCTTATTAGTTGTGACTAAAAAAAACCCCACTAAGCTTAAAGTACAATAGAAATTAAAAATTCAAGAAACCAAACTCCTTATACTTTAAGCAACATTCATACCTGGTACTTGGCCTGAGTGTCAATATCTCTGAGGGAAGGGTTTGGGTCAAAAGCTGGATGCGAGTGATACCAGCCAACTACACTGTGACCTTTGAGCCCAAGCATCTCAGATGCTTGAGTCTGCGAGACCGGATCCATTTCACACTGCATTCCAGTGCTGAGACTGTTACATGGTTCTGCTGTGCAAATCTATACACACACATAAGCACACACATCAGATACATAGACTATAAATTTATGTGGATACCTGACCATCACACCCACATATGTATTTTCAGAAAATTTACACAATTGTATAAAGTGTCTTTGTAAGCAGGTGCATTACAGGCCTGAACCTGTTCCGGCAGGACAATGTGCATAAAGCCAGCTCCATGAAGACATGGTGTGTTAAGGCTGGAGTGGAAGAACTCAAGTGTCCTGTGCAGAGCACTAACTAAATTCAACCCTATTCAACACTACTGGGACGAACAAAAACATTGACTGCACCCCAGACTTCAATAAGGCTACGTTTACAGAGCCATGCTCCAAAATATACTGTAGTAGAAAACGTTCACAGAAGAGTGGAGGGTATTATAACATAAAGGACGCCTAATTCTGGAGTAAACCATTAAAAAAAAAAACACATACGAGTGTAATGGTCAGGTGTCCACAAACTCCTGTCCATATTACTAACAATAACACTTTCACAGCAATCATTTAATAACATTTCATGAAGAAATCTTTCAAATTTCTGTGAAGACATTACTCTTACTCTTAATACTTTGTCCTCATGATTGTATGATCCACCCAGGAGTCCGATCACCTCTCCCATAGAGACATGGGCATGCTGGCACATGAGAGAGAAACCTTTTTTACAAAGCAGCCAGATGCTAGTTAAAAAGCATGAGATCATCTGGAGATACTTTTAATTACATACGGAAAAATAAACAGGATTAAAAATTATGGTATCTGAGACAGCCAAAGACTGCATACAAGTCATGAAATGTAGTATATGACACACACACACACACACACACACACACACGTTTTAGAGCTCTAAATGTCTGTATGATACAGTGCATGGCCAAAGCATTTTTCATTTTCATTTATCTACCTCTTCAGTATTCAGAATATGCCTGCGCCATCAGGGAAGAAAAACTCCACAGATGTGATAAGATGGTTATTCAGTACATTCAGGTTGTCAGCTGACACATAATATTGCTGAGTCTAGACCTTACCAACTGAAGCGACCCCAAATCATAACACTGCCTCCAGAGGATTGTACAGTGCATGCATGATGGGTGCATCGCTTTGGAATAGGGTCAATCTGGACTCATCAGACCAGATAACCTTTTTCCATTGCTCCAAAGTCCAATCTTCATGCTTCCTGGCAAAACTGAAGCCTTTTCCCGTGCCTTTGTCTCAATAACAAGTGGTTTTCACATGGACTCTCAGCTGTTTAGTCCCAATCCTGTGACTTTGCATCACATTACATGAGTATGAAATATAGCTCCGCTTCCAACTGCAAACATTTTTACGATGCAACTTGATCTCGTCTCTCCTTGAACCATCACCTTATCGCGGTGATGTATCAAGTGCACCTTATCGAGTGTTCAAAGCTTCTATTGCTGAAGCTGTGAGCTGTGGTCTTAAGGATCTGGGTGCCTCAAGGGGTGGTAACCCTCGAACAGCGTGGTGGACACCTATGGTTAGGGAAGCTGTCCGACTGAAAAAGGAGTCTTTCAGAGATATGTTATCCCGGGGGTGTGTGGGAGGAGCTCGGAGAATCCATGGAGAAGGACTTTCGGGTGGCACCCGGAAATGCTGAAGGCTCTGGGTGTTGAGGGACTGTGTTGGTTGACACGCTCTTCAACATTGCGTGGAACAGGGACAGTGCGTAAGGAGTGGCAGACTGGGGTGGTGGTTCCCCTTTTTAAAAAGGGGGACCAGAGGGTGTGTGCCAACTATAGGGGCATTAGACTACCCAGCCTCCCTGGGAAAGTGTACTCTAAGGTGCTGGAAAGGAGGGTTTGGCCGATTGTTGTACCACAGATTGAAGAGGAACAATGTGGATTCCGTCCTGGTCGTGGAACAGCGGACCAGCTTTTTACTCTTGCAGGAATCTTGGAGGGGGCTTGGGAATATGCCCATCCAGTCTACATGTGTTTTGTAGAACTGGAGAAGGCATATGATCGGGTCCCTCAGGATTTTCTGTGGAAGGGATGATGATCAGCACCTCGAAATCTGTGGCCATGGTTCTCAGCAGGAAACCGATGGATTGTCTACTCCAGGTAGTGAGCGAGTTGTTACCCCAAGTGAAGTAGTTTAAGTATCTCGGGGTCTTGTTTACAAGTGATGGAACATTGGATCGTGAGGTTGTCCGGAGAATCGGAGCAGTGGGGGCGGTATTGCACTCGATTTACCGCACTGTTTTGACGAAAAGAGAGCCGAGCCAAAAGCCAAAGCTCTCAATTTACCGATCTTCGTTCCAACCCTCACCTATGGTCATGAGCGTTGGGTCATTACCGAAAGGACAAGATAGGGTAGCTGTCTTTTCGCTTAGAGATAAGATGAGAAGCTCAGTCATCCGTGAGAAACTCCTAGTAGAGCCGCTACTCCTTTGCGTGGAAAGGAGTCAGTTGATGTGGTTCAGGCATCTAGTAAGGATGTCACCAGGACGTCTCATTAGGGAGGTGTTCTTCGTACGTCCAGCTGTAAGGAGACCACAGGACAGACCAAGGACTAGATGGAGACATTATATCTCCACACTGGCCTGGGAACGCCTCGGGATTCCCCAGTCGGAGTTAGCTGAGGTGGCTGGGGAAAGGGATGAGTGAACTTGATCTCCCACTAAAGTGACTGCAGTGTGTGTATTGTGGTGCTGTACAGCTGCTATTCCTATCTATTCTGTTTCTTTATTTCATAACCAAGCACTGTGAACATACCACATCCATGACGACCAGAGCTTCTGCACACACTATGACTCGGAACGGTTCCTGAGGATCATAGAAAAGATACAGTTTACATAATTATACACTTCACGCAGATATACTGTACAACCAGTGTAACTGCAGGAGCTTTACCTGTCTCTCCTCTCCGAAGGTTTTACACTGGATGAGCTGGAAAGGATCGAAAGAGCTGCGGAGCCAAAATAACTTTATTTCTACAAATCTTGTCCTAAAACACATGAGCTGACAGAGTAATACAGATACACACTCACCCTCGTTTAGGGAGTTTGCTGGGTTTTGGCTGCCTCTTTCTCATCTCCTCTCTCCTAAGGGCCAGTTCCTCTGCACTCAGATGCTAACAGGTAAAAAGGATTACTAATTAAAACCTTTAGACATAATCTGTAAATCACTTTCCAAACACAATTAGTAGTGCACTGACAATAAATTCATGCATTAAACCTATGATTGCTTGCCAAAATATGAACAACCTTACAGGAAGATTATTTCCTACATAAATTTTGTCAGCAGTATAAAATACAGATTACTTCATGTCATTTCTTTACCTCATATGTCTGTCCCTCCAGGTCTCTGGGATGGCGCCAGTTCCCAAAGGCATCTCGGACTCGTCGTTTCCTCGTGCGCTACAAGACAAACAGACAAACAAATATAACCTAAAAAAGCACAGTGAGCACAAATCTAGCTGCTGCACAGATTACCCAAACATACACTATAAGGTATGTGAGCTACAACTGGAGCTAGAGCTAAGGAGGCCTCAGTGTATTTACTAACATGAGGTGAGAGAATGCTGATCTGGGATGCTATAGAAATTATAACACTATCTACATTGATAGTCACCATGGACTGTAGTCTCTGAGCCAGCTGATAGGCCTCCAGACTGTCTCTGCTTTCCTTCAGACGCGAGCGGTCCACCGGCCGAGGACGGTTATAGATTGCCTGCTCTGTGGAGTTGGAAGAAGGAACATACTTATCACAATCAAAATACACATAATACCACATATTCCAGGGCTTAATGTTACAGAATAATAAGACTTGATTGTGTGGTGTGGTACAGCCTAAGATGCAGAGCCACAAGCAGTGTTCAAATCAAACCAGGACTTATAATTGTGCAGAATAACAGAACACAGTTAAAAAAGTTAAAACTCCATTTCTTTCTCGAAATAATCCTCTGCTACACTAATAGACTTATCCCAGCGTTTCACTAGTGCTTGGATACCATCAAGGCAAAAAGGTTTCTCAGTATGCAGGAACTGTGATCGGACCGTCTGTTTCACATCTGAAACACTGGCCCGCCAGGAATTCCTTCAATGGCCCAAACATGTGAAATTGGCTTGGAGTGTCAAGACTGTACGGAGGATGTGGTAATAACTACTAGCAGAGTTCCCGTAATGTGCAAGCAGTGTTGGTGAACGATTGTGTGTACAGTTCCCACTGACAAATGCGTCATTCTGTAAGTTGGCAACAGATTATCAGTCGATTTTCAAGGATCAGATGTTCCACTCGCTGAATATTCACAGGAAAGACTTGTGTGTGGGTTGCAGTTGAAACTAAAGACTTGCTGCATTCTGTGCTTAATAAATTATGCTTTTTTTCATATTAACTACACACACCTTGACACATAAGAAAACTGGTAGACAAACTAGCCCGGCATCAGGAGTATTACCACAGTTGAAGTTGATCGCCCCGATGAGCTCCAAGTAGGTGTGTATTCGGCCAATGCAGTTCACATCTCCGCAGTTCTTCAAGCCTGGACGCACTGACGTCTTATTCAAGTACTTGGGTTTGCTCTTCTCCCTAACAC
The DNA here is from genome assembly GCA_028565275.1 of Leiocassis micropogon. Classification (NCBI taxonomy): domain Eukaryota; kingdom Metazoa; phylum Chordata; class Actinopteri; order Siluriformes; family Bagridae; genus Leiocassis; species Leiocassis micropogon. Next base: position 5,042,380 of record JAOVVA010000035.1, read on the forward strand.
ACACAAACATACACACATTTGACATGACATGACAGTCGACTGAGCCTCATAAACCCATACGGATCCAGTCTGTACTCACCACTGGTCCAGTATGTAGTTGCGGATTTTCAGATATCGTTCTGGTGTCTTTGACAAGCGACCCTCGAAGAATTCTGGGATGGCCTGCTTTTCTTCTTCGGTGATAGTGCTTGTGTCTAGTGTTACTTCCTGTTCAGGGGGCTTCAGCTCCTCCTCTTCGTCCTGGTCATCTGTGTCCTCTAGTGGACTCTTCTCGGCTTTTTATCAAAGAACAAACACCAATGTCAACAGTGCTAGTTTTTAATGCAGAGTAAGAATATAATTGCTGTTTAAGTAAATTTACAGCTATTACTTAAGCACTACCTTCAACACCCTCCTCCTCCTCCTCATCATGCTGGCACTGGGCCTTTGTACACCAAGACTCTCTATGATCTCCAGGCTCTGGCTCGGTCACAGTCTGACAGCAGCTGCTGTTCCCTTCGGTGATGACCTCAGCAGGTGTAACAGACATCTCCACCTCTCTTTCTGGTTCTCCCGAAGATAAAGCTGTCAGAATTTCACCTCTCTGGTCTTGAGGCCCGTCCCTGAAGTCTAACTGGTTCTCAGGCTGACTCGTGTCATCACTCAGGTCATCGGTGATATCAACATCCTCGTCATCAGACAGCCGTTCAATGCGTACAGCGTTGGCCAGAGCTGCAGTCTGAGGAGGGACAGATGGCGGACTCGATCCAGATGGTAGTGCATGAAGCAGTGCACTCTGGGGCTTAGTGGAAGACACTTCAGCATGACCTTCAGCTTTAGCCTTTAGGTTAAAAGACAAACCAAAATTCAAACCAGAATTCTTGTGATTCATTAGTGTAGAGTCAAGTAAGAACAGAATGAAATAATAACTAGGATAACTGACCTGATCAGGGTTTGTTGTGGACTTAAATTAGTTATTAAAGGAACTGTAATTAATCTTTCAGAAGTCAATCCGGATAATAAAAGGTGACTCAAAGAAACCTTATATAATTATATTTAACTCAAAGCAGTATTATGTCATTTATACACTGCCTGGCTAAAACAAACAAAACTCACATTTCTTTCAATCACCTTTAGCTTTGAATACAGCTCACAATGTGGTGAAATACATAAAAATAATTTGTCATGCCCCAAACCACACTTTCAGAGTCCTGGAATATGCCTTTCATTCATATTCAGAGAAGAAAAACTCCATAGACATGATAACTTGGTCATTACAGACATTCAAGGCGGTCAGCTGATTTTTTTTTTATTGCTACTGTACTGTACATAACGTTGCTGAGACTTGATCAACTAAAGCAACCCCAGATCATAACACTGCCTCCAGAGGCTTGTACAGTGGCCACTATGCATGATGGGTGCTTCATACGCTTCCCTTCTTACCATACCCTGACACGCCTATCTCTATGAAATAAGGTCAATCTGAACTCATGAGACCACATGACCTTTTTCCATTGCTCCAAAGTCCAATCTTTATGCTCTCTAGCAAACTGTCTCACTGGCAAGTGACTCTCTTATGGACACGCAGCTGTTAAGTCCCAATACAAGGAGTCCTCATTATTATTGTGTGTGTGGAAATGCTCTTACTTTCAGTGTTGAACATTGCTATGGGATTCAATGTTGATTTTTTCCTCATGCAACTACACAAAATGTTTAAGTGATCTCCAGTCATGATCTTTTCTGAACACAGTTAACAGTTCAGCACTATCCTTCCAGGTTTTGATAATGTGTTGAAGGGCTCTAAACCCAGTGGTTTTCTTTGCTTGATGCAGCCCAATAATTTGACACTTCTGAAATGGTGACTTTTTTGGCCAGGCAGTGTAGTTCTTAAAGGCTAAAATTAGCATGAATAGAGAGAATCATTTTGCAAAACCATTCTCTGAAGCATTATTGAAATTGTGCACAAATTTCAGATATGGAAACACTTATGAAGAAAGCATTAGTACATAATATATTTAAAGCGTCCATGTGCTGATGTGTACACAGCACCATCCACACATCAATCCTCACTTTCTGGGCATCTCAGGAACTTCTAAAGGCATAGATGTGGCATTTAATATGTCGAGAAGATACAAAGTCTGTGCCGTTATGCCCTACCTTGTTCTTAAAGTACTGCCTGGCATAGCTCTTCACCTGAAGGACAGTCCTAGTGCCAATCAGCTTGGCAATTTTAGTCCACCTCCGACCAAACTGAGCCTAGATCAAAATCACAACAGTGATAGTGTACATTTTTAACACGATTACATGCCAGCTGTAATCAAAGACAAAATAAGAACTTACTAGTCCCTTCTCAAAGAGATCTTTCTCATCTTGGGCCCAACGAGCAGATCCTCCGGAGCTCTTCACTGGTGACCTGTGCAGATTCACACACGGTATACACTCATTTTCAGGCCACAGATTAGATTTATTCATGCAATATCACTTAGATCACCTAAATATATCACCTCAAAGAATACAGCTCATATTTTTACTCACTTTTTAACTTTAGGCTTTTCATCAGTCCATGGCACTTTAGGAACCTTCTTTCCAGCAAAATAATACGTAAACTAAGTTAAGGATGTTCACCTACGCTTTTAGAAAATACAGATGTTTCAAAGTGTACTGAAAAGAAGTGACTTTAAATAAGGATATTGTTCTTCCAGCAGCATGCTCTCGATGATCTCTCTGTTCTCATCGCTGATCGAGTTGTCCAGCGTCCAGGGCTGAGAGAACCAAACAAGACAACATGAAAAGTCCACATGGATGACACAATCCAGCAATGGGACTGGTGTTTTTATTGTGTTTGCTTAAGTCTGTATCGAACATAATGCAAAACGGTGCATGAACTAACAACTCTTTTGCAGTGTTTGGTACTACAGGTTGGCTGCTAGGGGTACTGTACATACTGAAGACGCAGGGTAATGTGAGAACTGACCAAAAGATTCTAGTGCAATGCTAAGAACAAAATAATTACATGATATATAAAAAAATATATAAATAAAACATATAAGTCACAAGTAATAATAATTACAATTAATACTAATAAGTGAAATGAATTGAAATGCAGTGCAACCTTGATGTGTAATTGTATTTATAAAAAATTTGCAACAGTGCAAATAGAAATTATTACTATTAAACAAAATTACAACAAATAAATAAAGTTTGAAGTTACTATTAAATATTTAAGATTAAATACGTAAAAATTATATGTATTATATTTATGAAAGTAAACAGAAATAATAAAACTAAGCCATAGGATTTATACTCCGTGTCACTTTTTATGTTCAATTAAAACAACAAACTCGGAATATGGACCTGTTGAATTATTTAATTGTAAGAGGCTCTAAAATTACTACAGGTAATATACAGACAATTGAAAATTTATATAGAGTTTCTTTACCTTTTTTTTTTAGGTTTCAAATAAATATTAACAAACAGCCTCTTATTGCGATCATTTGCGCCGTTATTTGCTGTTAGCCTTGATAAATACATTTAAATACAAAATGGTAGATTTAATAATCCTATCTCGCAGTGTAAATCGCAAGCAAAATGTAAAAATGTATTTTTTTTTTAATTAAATCCTGCAACAGTAATTAGAGCATATCATATACAGTACGGTGCAAAGTATTTATGGCTTCATTATTAATACGGTACCCCAAAAAATAGATTTACAAACATTAGTGTTCCTGCAAAAAATGTTAGTCTTACAGTTAAGTATCAGTAGGCCAAAAAAGAAAGCAGCATAAAACCACCACTTTTCAATAAATAAATCAATAAAACCAAGAAAGCTTCAGGGACAAAATGTTAATTTGCTGCATAATAGTACATAAATATAATGCAACAGTAATGAGATATTGTAATTGTAGCTACTGTGACAAGGGTTTAATTGTGATGTCTAGCCGACTGGATCTGAGCGACTCCAAAACTGCAGCTCTTGTGGGACGCTCCCGGTCCGCAGTGGTCAGGATCATGAGAAGCCATGGCTCATTATTTTGGTGGCAAAGGGACCTACCAATATTAGGCAGGTGGTCATAATGTTATGGCTATACAGAATGTTTACAGAGATGACACCACGGACAAGAGTGATGTGCACACTCAATGTTTTTTGCACTGATTAATCAAACTTTCTCTTACCAGCACAGCAGGGTCAGTCTTCCATGCCGACTGTAAATACTGATCCTGTAGGATCATTGCTCTCGTAAGATCACTGGAAAAGACATAAAAAAAAAGGTGAGATCTTTATGAAAGTGATAAGGAGTAGTAACATCACCAGGGTTCGTTTTTTGGCAGGGTCTAAGGCAAAAAAAAATTTTCCCATGATGAAAATAAAACAATCACTAAACAATAATTCTGCTTAAAGGAAATGTACTAACATTTTTCCCAAAATCAATAAAACCCCATGCATTAATATCAGCCAGTCCCTTTATAGTGCATGCAGTCATTAGAGCATAAACTTATGTTTTAACACCCTTTAAAGTGCACTAGATAGTGAGTGGGAACACAGCCTCACTCTGGTCTCATTACTGAATCCTGGAATAAAAGTATTGTCCATGACAATGTTTAGAAACCTCAGTAATGTATTTAAAAGGCGTGTTTACCCATCGTCTGCATCACATTCGTCTCCTTCAATATCAACAACATCCACCTCGTCCGCCATGACGCTGCAGGAGAGATTTAAAAGCGGCAGAGACCGGCTTCCTTCCGGGTTTCTTTTCTCATAGCGACACTACGTGGCCTGGAGAAGGTACTGCACCCTACAAACTACACAGGTATCACCTAAATCAGACATCCTCCTGACATTAGTTTAAATGAATCTATTGATTTCTGGCTTAGTGGTTAGCACTGTGACCTTGCCCCTCCAGGCTCCGGGTTCAATTCCCACCTCGGGACTGTATGTGTGTGTGTGTGTATGGAGTTTGCATGTTCTCACCGTGCTTGGTGGGTTTCCTCCGGGTACTCCAGTTTCTGCCCACTGTCCAAAGACATGTGAATTAAGCTAACTGGTGTTCCCAAATTGCCCATGGTGTGTGAATGAGTGAGTGTGTGTATGTACTCCCCCTCATGACGCAAGTTTCTTGGGATGGGCTCCAGCCACTCCCAACCAACACCACTCCCGCAACCCCATATACAGGATAAAGGGGCATAGATGATGAGTGTTGAAAGTGTTGCACTTTCTTAGATTTCACAGATTTATTACAAAGAGCTGCAAGTAATTTTATATACATATTACATAACACAAACACTCACACATACATACATTACAGTATATATACTGTTGTTGCTGTTACAATTGGTTTAACTTTTTTTTTCTTGTTACTGCTATTGTTCTGTTATTACTGTCGTTATTGTTGTTATAAAAGTTGCTATGGTTACAGTTGTTTGGTGTTACTGCTGGTGGTAAAGGTGGTGTTCCTGTTGGTGTTACTGATGCTGGTGTTGATGCTATTATGTTATTATTGTTGTTTATAATCAGTAATTTATTACATAGTATGCTTTGGAAGTCTCTTGAATCTGCTCTTTTTTTTCTGTAACAGTCTGATGTGAGGCTTCCCAACCCAGTCTTTTTTTTTTTTTTTTGGAAAGAAAATGAGGTAACAAACAAATGTTTACCCCTCCCAAAGCACAAGGAATAACAGAAAATAGCAGATTGTAGAAGCGTTCCCCAACCGCAACAACCGTAACTGCCCACAGGTAAAAAGGATAATGTGTCATTATTATTGTGTGTGTTTTTTATATTGTTGTTGATATTAGTATTATTTTTTAGAGATAAAACACCTTCAGTGGACCCAATTATGAAAAAATGTCAGTTTCAGGAAGATAAAACCATTACACACAGTTGCTGTGTTTTATTTCTTACAAGTATGTTGTATCATTTTGCATTTTACTAGGGCTCTTATATGATATTAAGCAGCTTGCTACAGTATGTAGCTCATGGGAATCCCCAGTGTTGTGTTTAACCCTGACTCAGTCTGCACTAGTGCATATAGTACTGTATATGTGTGGAATATTATATACATTTCCATGAATACATACTGCAGTGATCACAAACCCAGAACTGAATCCTGCAGGAACTGAGCTCAAAGGAAAGTATTAGTGATTGCTGATAGCCACTTTGCTGCTAAATAAGCAAAGCAGCAGGAATCCAGACGCGAATACAGTGTAAAGTAGTTACCTTTATTCACATTCTGCTCTGAGGACCGGCCAGGTAACCGAATCCTCATGAACGTACACAGGAATGATCAGAGTACGTCTCTGCTACAATTTTCTCACATCCTCTATTATCTACACACACACACACACACTTTAGTAATCTATCACTTACTCATTAATGTGGTGCGCATATGACCGCCTGTTGCGACATTTACACATGATTATGGGGCATGAACATCTAGTACCTGTTTTTTACAGTTACACTTAGTGAGGCAAATTAATGGACATCACGATGTGTTGCGTTGCATCAGGGGAGGCTAAGAGAGGTGGATCGGAGCAGACAGGCCAGGCCCGGTTCGTCCCGTCCCACTCCGGAGCAGATCAGCAAGCACTAGCGACAATCACAAGACAACTGCAGAAGAACAGAAACAGTAGCAGGTTCAGAGTGGGAGCTGTTTATTCATCGCAAATCTATTACAATTCATACTTAGGTCTTGGTTGTGAAATAGCTCTGATCGGTCATGGCCAGAGGTGGGCGAAGTACACAAATCCTGTACTTGAGTAAAAGCAGAGATTCCCTAATGTAAATATCACTTAAGTAAAAGGAGAAGTCTTTTCAATTACACATGAAAGTCAGCATGTGGCAACGTCCCCGCTTCAAATACTACACCCAACTGTCGTTAGGTAACGCAATGTCATGCATAAATGTAGTTAAGGAAAAAAAAGTACACTTTGAGTAAATGTAACAAAGTAAATGTTAAAGGTATCCTCTCATAAAACTACTTTAGAAAAGTAGAGAGATGTGAAATACGTACTGAAACAAAACAGTAACAAAGTACATGTAACTCTGCTACCTCCCACCTCTGGTCATGAGTTATATGCAAAACCATTTACTAATAAAACATAAAATGTTACATTAGATTATTTGTACAGTAGTGTACTGATGTAGATGTTGGAATGAAAATCCTAAACCCTCTTTTATATTAAAGGCAGAACTGAATACATAACTTATGAAGTATATTAGTCTAGTAATTATATTATTGCAGATGTAAGACTGATTCTGTTTAAAGTGCTAATTATTGTATTTTGTCACCTTTCATACTTCTTTTCTTTAAAAAGCCAATAGGTGTCAAATGAGATCTTTGCTTTATTGCAGAACTGAAATAAACAAATATTCATAAATATTGCTAAAGACTTAAAGGGGAAATGGGGAAAAAAAAATTGCGATTACAATTTTCTCAATTTTTCACATTACTCTCCAAAATTGTGTATATATATATATATATATATATATATATATATATATATATATACATACAGTGAGGTCAATAAGTACTTGATCACCCTGTGATTTTGCAAGTTCTCTTAGAAATCAT